>CACRXK020001542.1:0-10646 GCA_902702795.2 Paramuricea clavata
ATAATCACACGTTCCTTTCCTTTGATATCGTTGAGTTCTACCCGTCTATATCCGAGCATCTCCTTGACGAAGTTATTTCATGGGCCCAAACATTAACTGACATTACGGATCAGCACATTTCTATTATTAAGCACGCAAGAAAATCCTTACTTTTTCATGATGAGAAAACGTGGGTAAAAAGAAACAACCAATCCCTATTCGACGTAGCAATGGGAAGTTACGATGGAGCCGAGGTATGTGAGCTGGTCGGACTATTCATTTTGAATAAGCTTTCTGAGGAATTTGGAAAGAATAACATTGGACTATATCGAGATGATGGCTTAATGTTGTTGAGTGGAACCGGAAAAAGATTGGCAGACAACGCTCGAAAGTCTCTACATTGCATATTTCACAAACTTGGCTTTAAGATCACTGCCGAAGTTAACAACCAAATCGTCAATTACTTGGACGTAACTTTCAATCTGCAAACAGGGAGATATTCAGCTTACAGAAAACCCAATAACGACCCTTTCTATATAGACAGCCGGTCAAATCACCCCCCTTCTATCATCAAGCATGTCCCAGAATCCATAAGCAAAAGAATATCTAGCTTATCCTCTGATCAATTATCTTTTGATTCATCAGCAGCATGGTATGAAGACGCACTTCACCGCAGCAATTACAACGTCAAACTCCAATATTCAACCAATAGTACCGGCGACACCCCAACACCAAGCAGAAAAAAACGACAAAGAAAGGTGATATGGTTTAACCCGCCCTTCAGTAAGAACGTAAAAACCAACGTGGCACATAGCTTCTTACAACTCATCGACAAGCACTTCCCACATTCAACTCGACTCCATAAAATCTTTAACCGGAACACTGTAAAAGTGAGTTATTCCTGCATGACCAACATTAAGAACACTATATCCAACCACAATCGACATCTACTGGTAAGAAAGAACAAATCATTCGATGGATGTAATTGCCGCAACAAGGACGAATGCCCTCTCGATGGTAATTGTCTTACGAAAAGCATCGTGTATAAGGCTGAGATTACAACAACAGACGTCGGTGAAACGAAAGAGTATATTGGTATGACAGCAGGGAGGTTTAAAGCAAGATACGCCAACCACAAGAAATCCATCAACTCACCTCCCTATTCAAACGAAACCGAACTTTCTAAGTACGCATGGAAGCTAAAACAAAGTAACCGACCTTATATTATAAAGTGGTCGGTTTTGTCGCATGCATCAGCCTATATAGCAGGTGCAAATTCTTGAAACCTTTGCTTAGAGGAGAAGTTTTATGTAATTAAATCTCACAACGCTGAACAAACGAACAGAACTATTTTCAAAGTGCCGCCACAGAAACTCGTTTAGCGCGGAATTTTAAACGCACGCGCGCATGATGCAATCGCGTCAGCGGACCGTTGAATGAATGGCCCAAGCAAACTATTTAGAGTAGTATCGCTTGAAAATCGTTTTGAAAGTGCGAAACACCGTGTAGCGATTAATAAAATTTTAAGATTATAATTAGTATATATATATATATATATATATATATATATATATATATATATATATATATATACATATATCTTAAGTTTTGGTTTAGGAAACACAAACAGTTCTCAATACCATATAGATAGAGCGTAATATAACCACAACAGTCTGTTTCATCCGTATATGAATCATCTAGTCCGGTGAACAAATTGGTAAAATGCAATTACGATTAGATGCTGTCGTTAATTGGTCAAATAGTCAAGATATGGTTTTGAATGGGAAAAGTGTAAAGAGATGATCATTGATTTTAGAGCAAAGAAAACTGAGATTCCTGAGTTACAAATTCAGGAAATACAAGTAGAGCGTGTCAATTGCTTAAATAGCTTGTCTGTGGTTAGACAACAACTTAAAATGGGAAACAAATACTTGGGCTATAATTAAAAAAGTCGGAAAAGACTGTATTTTTGAAAATTTTAAAGAACTATGGAGCCCTAAAAGCTGGGTTAATAAAGTTCTATAAAACCATGATTAGACTTGTTGCTGAGTATTCCAATGTACGGTGGGCTGGAGGATTAACAGCAAAGCAACGAATCGATATTGAAAGAGTCAAAAAGCGAGCGTTATAGATCACCTGTTTAAGACAGGAGTATGAGAATGCACTTTTATCAAATGAAATTGCCTGGTTGGAAGAACGGAGGAGAGATCATTGTATAAACTTGGTTAGTAATTTATCAGAAGAAGAGCACAAACTTCACCACTTGCTCCCACCAACGAAGTGTCAGATAACAACATGAAATACCATGCGAATCTAATAAAGATTTCTTTTTATAATTTTAATAGTAAAACAAGTAGATTAAAATTCAGTCCAATACCGTATGCTGTAGACACTTTTAACTCTATAGTAACAATGGATGATGTGTTATCTAGTAACTAATCTTTGTAAATTGCATATATATATATATATATATAATTCAATTTATTTTGGTTGTCCAGATATATAAAGTGCTCAATACTAAAAGTATAGCAGAGCTTATTAGATTGTCTATATCTTAAAATTAAATATCGCTACTCTGAGTTTCGCGTCCTTTCTGGACGATTATCAGGCGATTTTGTTCACGATTTTGTTACTGATTACGTGACTGCATCATCATCAACCGTTCGCTGACGCGTTAACTTGTTTGTTCGCGCGCGTTCGAATTTCCCGGCGCTGAATTTTTCTCGATGGCGACATTTCGCGAAGAACTCGGATCTTTTGTTCAACAGATTGGTTTTATGTGATTTCATGATTTCTAATTTCTCTTCTATGCACAAATTACAACGCCTACCGCCAGGTACATACGCTGCTGCTCGTTTCAAAATGGACCACTTAATACTGTATTCCCTTTTCTTGTCCTTCAAATCCCATACGTATTTGGAAAGTTCTGTGTCAGATGAGTACGCAGGTTTATTAAACGACTTTTTGTGATTTCTGTATCTAACCTTGAACTCCGTGGAAGTCATTCCAATGTATTCTTTGGTCGTTCTATCATGGGGCGTTGTTATTTCTGCCTTATAAACTACGTTGCTGGTCAAACACTTTTCATTTAGTGGACACACGTTAGATTTCCTGCAGTAACATTCTTTGGGTTCAGGGGCTGTAGAGGTTTTTGTTAGGAGGCGGTGGTTGTGGCGTGTTATATTGCTCTTTACATTGTCCATGCACGAGTAACTGACTTTGATATTGTTCCTATTGAAGATCTTGTGGAGTGGGTTTTTGGGTGGAAAATGCTTGTCGATGAGTTGAACGAAAGTTTGAGCCACATTTGTTCTGACTGTTTTGCTGAATGGGGGGTTGAACCAGATGATGTTCCTACGGCGTTTTCTAGACGGTGAGCTTGTGGAATTATTACCGGTCGAATATTGCAACCTGACATCATAATTGCTATGTTTGAGCGCATTCTGGTAGGGAGGTGCAGCAGAATTAAAAGTTGATTGGTCAGCAGATAGTGAGGAGATACGTTTGTTAATGGATGTAGGGATATGATTGATTATGGAAGGTGGATGATTAGAGCAACTGTTGTCGTAAAGCGGCTTGCTGTTCGGCTTTCTATAAGGTGAAAATGTCCCACTTTTCAGGTCTAGCGTTACGTCTAAGAAGTTGACAATATGGTGGTTGACGTCCGCAGTTATTTTCAACCCGAGATCATTAAATAAAGCATGTAACTCCTTTCTTGCTTTGTCACCCGCTCTGGCGCTTCTGCCCTTTAACAGAGCTAAACCGTCATCCCGATACAATCCAACAGATTCATTTCCAAATTTGGCTGCCAGCTTATTTAAGATGAAAAGACCGACCAGATTGCATATTTCCGCGCCGTCAAAGCTGCCCATCGTAACATCAAACATTGTATCGTTGTTTCGCTTAACCCATGGTGTTTCTTGGTTGAAAAGCAAGGACTTTCGAGCATGTTTGATGATAGATATGTGATTATCGGGAATGGGTATGATGGTCTCGGCCCAGGCAATGACTTTGTCGAGAAGATCTTCTGTTATTGAAGGATAAAATTCAACGATGTCGAATGAAAGAAACATGTGGTTGGATTTGTTGTTCACAGATTGAAACCAGTCAATAACAGAATGAGAATTTTGCCACTGGTTAACTTTTATTGTAGAGTTTATTCTAGCATTTATGTCGTCCAAGATAATTTTGCTGACATTTCCAAGTTCGCTCTTGGCAGGATTAATAAGACGGAACTTCGGGTTAGATTCAAAGATTTCTTTGTGATCTTTTAACGTTATATATGCGCTTCGTTTAGCCATCGTGTCTACCCGGTTACCAATGGAGAGATTGCTAGCTATATTTCTCAGCTCATCATTAATATCATCTGTTACATTTTCGTTTCCACGGAGTTCAAGGTTAGATACAGAAATCACAAAAAGTCGTTTAATAAACCTGCGTACTCGTCTGACACAGAACTTTCCAAATACGTATGGGATTTGAAGGACAAGAAAAGGGAATACAGACTTAACATAACTTAACACGTCGTTCTCAGCTTGACCTTGCAGCTCAGACGGTAGAGCATCGTTCTAGAAATACGAAGGTCGCGGGTTCGAATCCCGGCCGCGGTCAGTAGAATTTTCTGCTTGCCCGGTTTGGTATACACTCGTCTGAATACAACTCAAAAACCGCTACATAACGTAACACGAGTGGAATCGTCAACGTGGGAAACCACAACATTCACATACAACATTGCCAGACTAATAGCTGGCTTTACGCATTGAAGGACTAACCTCCGAAATGCGACTAACATCATAACTTAACACGTCGTTCTCAGCTTGACCTTGTAGCTCAGACGGTAGAGCATCGTTCTAGAAATACGAAGGTCGCGGGTTCGAATCCCAGCCGCGGTCAAGTAGAATTTTCTGCTTGCCCGGTTTGGTATACACTCGTCTGAAAACAACTCAAAAACCGCTACATAACGTAACACGAGTGGAATCGTCAACGTGGGAAACCACAACATTCACATACAACATTGCCAGACTAATAGCTGGCTTTACGCATTGAAGGACTAACCTCCGAAATGCGACTAACATCATAACTTAACACGTCGTTCTCAGCTTGACCTTGTAGCTCAGACGGTAGAGCATCGTTCTAGAAATACGAAGGTCGCGGGTTCGAATCCCAGCCGCGGTCAGTAGAATTTTCTGCTTGCCCGGTTTGGTATACACTCGTCTGAAAACAACTCAAAAACCGCTACATATATATATATATATATATATATATATATATATATATATATATATATATATATATATATATATATATATATATACACTAGGCATCTTTATTACTATTAGTTTCGTACCACAAGATGTGGCATTCATCATCACTCACTGCTATAAATATAAATATAAATATATTAAGATGAAAATGTTCTAGAGTGTGTGTTATATAATTTCCATACACAGCGCAAGCAGAAAGATGTTGTTTGCCGCGGCTGGGTCATGAACCCGCGACCTTCGAATTACTAGATCGACGCTCTACCAGCTGAGCTACACGGTCAGACGATTTGAGACTGGAAATTATGAAATATATACTCACTCAATAAATAGACACTCTAGAACATTTTCATCTTAACATATCACCGAGTGTACAATAACACAATTATTAACCTATATATATATATATATATATATATATATATATATATATATATATATATATATATATATATATATATATATATATATATATATATATATATATATACAGGGTGTATCAAAATAAACGCAATTCATCTTTTGTGCTTAATAACCTTCGAAATACTATTTCTAGTTAAACGCTTTTAGGCTTACTTCAAAGCCTGTTCTTTTCTCTTTCAAACAAACTATTATCCTTGTCTCCAATGCTAGTAATAATTGCACAGGAAAAGATTTAGTAAAACCTATTATTTTTAGTTGCTGTTTAATTATGCAAGTTTAATATGTTATTGTTTAGTCGGTTTAAATGTTAGAATTTTCTTCTTTAAACTTTAATGTTGTCGTCACTACATCTGGAAAACCACGTAAGAACAAATTAAAAGTATTTTAAAAGAGACCAGGTTGTTTGAAAATCCTAAAGGAATGCTAAAAATCATAGAATCAAAACATTCTGGTGTCTGAGCCAGAGTGTCATCGAATTGCGATGTAATGTAAACAGAAATTATAGCAAGCTGCTGTCAGTCAACTTAGATGGTCCAAGCCAAAATTATATCGCATTTGAAGTTTCAAACTGTGTTAAAAATAGTGGAAGAAAAGCCGTAATTATACTTATTGTTACAATCCATTTATTAAAATGCAACATTTTTTGTTTTAATGAAAAAATCAGTTATTTTCACGAGAACGATTTGTTATTCCATCTCAATTTTTTTAATCTCCAATCGCAATGACGTAAAGTATTATTACCCGCGAACCAATGAGTCAAATTTAAAAAACAACCCACTGTTAGAAAGCTGAATGGCTACGCTTTAAAATGAATGTAAACTTTAACGTTTTCGTTTATTATTTGTTTAGCAATTTACATTTCAGTCGAGGATTGCGCTTTTTTTGATACACCCTGTATATATATATATATATATATATATATATATATATATATATATATATATATATATATATATATATATATATATATATATATATATATATATATATATATATATATATATATATATATATATATATATATATATATATATATATATAGTATTTATACTTGGGTCTCTGATCAATTTGTTCGATTCGTGAGTGCTCTCAGATTCGTTTGAATGGTTGGCTTCGTCATAGGTAGCTATACACGAAACATGGGCTGGAACCCCAGGGCCTTTGTATAACTATATAACTGGGGGCCGAAGGCCCTCCATCCCCGCGTTGGAAGAAAAATGGAATCAAGAAGGGAAGTTTGATACTCTTGTAACTGAAATTTGCTTTGTGAATCTTACTGTATGTCATGTCTTTTATATATCTTCAAATGATTCAATGACTTTTTAAAAATGCTAAACATTATATTGTGTTGTACTATACCTTAGATTTTAAATTTTCCAGTGAATGGCATATCCCGGACTTATGGATTTGAGTTGTTGGAAATCTAGGCTAAACAGGTTAGTGACAGAGTTGTGGTATATAGGCCTACTTGACATAAACATACCATGCACATGCAGGTACTTAAATGAAGATTCAGTCTATCTACAGCTGTATAATGTAACGCTGTATATCCAAAAATATGTTTCAGAAAACGCACGAATTGCAGTCCTAGGGGTGGAAAATACAAAACTTTTCTGGGGAAGAATACCCCACAGCCCCTGTTTACATACGATGTAGATGCCCCCACGAACGAATTCTTAAAAGGGCCCTCTGGAACTCCATCCACCCCCAGTCAGTGTTTAATCATGGAGATGTTTCTCAAAATATCGGGCAATTTGCTAGGTCTGCTGTCATGATATTAATGTTGAGATATTAAACCATAACCCTAAATGGCCGGTTTTAGTCAAAGTAATTTAATGACAGCTTGAACTTTGTTTTTCATTAAATTCAATTGCATGTAGCAAAGAGTGCATGAGGAGTTTTCGATCTACATCAAATGCTCGTAAATAGTTCTATATTTTCTATTTAATATCCTTTTTTATGATAAATTGTGAAGGATCCGAATTGCATACAAGTTCAATATAAGATACATATAAGTTCAATATCACTTTCATCCGCCATTTTTTTATAACCGACCGAGTGATGAACGTAGAATGTCAAAGAAATAACTTTTTAATAATCCAATGAAACACTGGCAGAACAGAATACTCACAAGTTAATATTGCACTATTTTAAATTTATTAAACTTTTCATTTCTTAATAAAGTTGAAGCATCTTTTTCATTAAACGCAATATGAGTTATGCAGGTGTGAATATAACGAGACGGATTATTTAATTAAAATTTATTTATAGATTATTAATAATTTATATTTAAGAGCTAGCGAGGAAGATTCGGCAAAATATTACCCAAGGCGAGGTAATGTTTCATCGAATCCCCCGAGCGGAGGATCTATAAATGGTATATATTATACCGAAAATCAAAGGTCTCCAAGTTGAGAATAAATTGCACAGCCTCATGGTTGCTTTTTTAAAATAACCAATCCTTTGATTCATTGATGGTATCATACAGTTCTCAAAATTTGCTTCAAACGAGCGTTCCTTGGCGTTGGAATAAAAGCTCTGTGACGGAATTCTTGAGAATCCGTGGCATTAGTTATTTCGCAAAACAATAAAAAATCACATACTTTTTATAAATTTAACAAAAATAAGAACCTCAGTTTAACAAAACCAGCTTGAGTTCTCTCTATCCCCGCAGAGCAACACAACTTCCCTAGCGCTTTGTTTATAGGAGTAAAGATTTGTGAGAAACTCAGCAATTCATCACTCTTTAATTAATCTCTTGGAAATCGTGATCACCACACGATCAGCCCAGCGATATGATTGAAGTCACCTCCTGCGTCAAATACGATTCAAATAAGGCGTGACTCGCTGGCAGTGAAAAAATAATATTGAAACGCTACCTCCAACCGGAAAATTGAAGTTAAACTTGAAGGCCAGTTGCAGTCTTTTCACGCATGCGAAAAGTGCGGTCAATCCGTCAACCTCGTACCCAGGTTCTTTCCTCTAGGCGAGGGGAGCAAAAGACCCTGGTAGACGCGTCACGTGATCTGCTAAAATCTAGCCGATTTTTAATTAGCAACCCAAGACGAGGTCAATGAAAATTTGATATTTGGATGATTTTTATAGTTTAATTTATAATTTGCATTTTCTATGATTGTCGTAAAGGAATCCAAGATATATACTAGAAAATACATGCATGCAGCAACCCCTCGCCATTCTTAACAGATGAAGTATAAAAACCCCACATAAAGTATTAAGACCATTATAAACAAACACAAAAACACAACTGATGCCGTGATGCGCTAGCTTTATAATGAACGATAGTAACATTCACTGCAATTTCATGCATACCAGCTTCCATTAAAGTGAATTATCGAGTTAAGAATGGCTTAAAAATTTTGCAAATATGAATAAAACCGACAACACAAAGCAAGTACGGCATGGCATTTTACTACTGAAATGTTTACACTTACCCAAACCGGCACAACAACGATTAAATTATCAAAGATATCAACATCAAAACATCAAAACAATTATTATACAAACTTTGTTTCACGGTTGAACAGCCACTAATTCATGAAATTGCAGGCTTACTTCCAGTTAAAATCGAGGAAAAAAGTGTTGTACTTTCTTAAACTTTTTAACGTAATTTAAAACAAAAAATTGCTTGTAAAACAGCAAAATACGTCCTTTCAAAATGAACAGCAATTTACTTCAACAGATTTTGTACTCGCACATTCGCATAACGTCGAAAACCGTCCATGACATAAACAAAATGGAGGACAACTTTGCACTCCGCTATGTTTTCACATACCCGGGTATAATTAGCCGTGCGGAATTAGTACCCTCGCACGGCGCGAAGCGCCGCCGGCTCGGGGACTATGAATTAGAAATCTGCTAGATTTTAGCAGATCACGAGGCCAGCGTCTACCAGGGCACGAGGTTGTCAACCGTCAACATGAATTTACAAAAAGCTTTTAAAGCGCGCAAAGCTTTCTATTAATATTTGCTAGTAGTTTTTAGTTGTTTTTTTTCTTATTTTTTTCTAATAATCATTGTTCGGACGACAGAATCGCGAAGCATAAACACGCGGGTCTTCAACCAATCAATCAATCAATCAATCAATCAATCAATCAATCAAAAACTTTAACAGGCAACACACCAGCTGTTGCCTGTCTGTCTGGGGGGTCAGACTTGGTTTCAAGAAAAAGAAAGGCGATATATATATATAGTATATATATATATAGTATATATATATATATATATATATATATATATATATAGTATATATATATAGTATATATATATAGTATATATATATATATAGTATATATATATAGCATATATATATATAGTATATATATATATAGTATAAATATAGTATAAATATATATATATATATATATATATATATATATATATATATATATATATATATATATATATATATATATATATATATATATATATATACACAGCTAATTCAAAAAAGGTTGCCCTTTTCAAACCTTAAACTCTAAAACCTTAAACCTTAAACTCTAAGCGCGCAAAGCGTAATGGGAGCACTAATTAAGCAGTTTAGAAAGCATACATGGAGCCCATTTCTTAGAGACATGGTAAATATGTGCCTGCGAAAACACTTCACTCACAAACGGCTGCAATATTCAACTACAAAGCTTTAAATCAGTACTCCCATTATGCTTTGCGCGCTTAGAGTTTAAGGTTTAAGGTTTAGAGTTTAAGGTTTGCAAAGGACAACCTTTTTTGAATTAGCTATATATATATATATACATACATCGTCGCCTGAAGATCGTGAAAACGTGAAACTCAGAGTTGCGACTTAATTAATTTTAAGTAGAAAGACAACAATTATATATATATATATATATATATATATATATATATATATATATATATATATATATATATATATATATATATATATATATGTTGTGTTATTGTTCACTCCGTAATATGATAAGTAGAAAATGTTCTCGAGTGTGT
>CACRXK020001542.1:14731-52894 GCA_902702795.2 Paramuricea clavata
AACGTCATATATATATATATATATATATATATATATATATATATATATATATATATATATATATATATATATATATAGATATATATATATAGATATAATTTTTTGGGCATCTCGCTCTTAGAACTAACAGTTGAAGGATTTCTATAAATGGAATGAGTGGAAGATTATATAGAATTTTAGATCTAATCTGGAGCAGTTGTGAAAAACTATACCAGGGTCCTATAGTTGTATTTTCAGCAACTGCTGCTGGTTAGGTCTAACATTATAGATAATCTTCCTCTCGAAAACGTTCAACTGTTAGTTCTAGCGGTCGAGATGCCCAAAATCGTTAGATTTAACAAACACAATTTCACCCTGCGCGCCCGTATATCCTAAACATTTCATCCTGTTATACTTTTAGAAAGCGCTGGAAACAATTGGCAAGATCCCCTGGAATGAAGGAAAAGCTCGAGAGTGGGTAAAAAGAGCCAAAGAAATTCTGGGAAATCCTGACGACTGGACAGCAGATAATCTGAAAGAACTTGGTCATGCGGCTGTTGCTCTCTTGCCATCAGAGTTGCAAGGGATTGGAAACGACACGCTATATAATGCTTTGAACTATCTTAAGGATGTTGAAGTTCATGTAGATCAGGTACGTTTATAATTAGTATATTAATAAAAATAATAAGGGAAGGTAGGACATTAAATCGAACGTTGGTTAGTTGCTACACACATTGATATGCGAAACATATCTTCCTTTGAGCATCTTCCTTTTATACGAGCTTTAGGCTGTCAACTGCGATTAAACCTCACACTACATTTCAACCAAATAGTTGGAATTAGAGAAGGTTTGAAAAGCATCGTATAGAAGTTCAATATTCACAACAAATCTCTTCGATTTCTTAGGCCCAAATTATTGTGCAGAAGGTGAAAGCAATTAAACGGGTATGTACTTAATCGTCCATGTGTAGGATAGACAATGATAATTTATGTTTAGTGGGATATAGACTCCCGAATATTAGTTAGACGGCCACGAAGGCAGAACCTTAGAACATGATCACATCAACGATGAATTATTTCTTTCTTTCTTTCTTTCTTTATAGTTTTGGGAAGTACTTTTTATATTATATTTTTATCGATAAATTTAATAATTTTGACCATACCATACCATATACATCCTTCCATACCTTGTATTCCCGTACATATACTTGTATATACCATAGTATGTACAATTTTCGCACACAATACATATACTGCACCACACTTTGTCTTAATTAGCCTGTTTTCCACTTCAACCGTATCGTTTGTGTCGAAGTCATTAGTTCCACACTACCGCTCAGGAAACAAAGAAATACGCTACGTTTCGGTACGATACAATTGAAGTGGAAAGCTGGCTTTAGTTTAAATTTCCGTTATTTAAGAACATCCCTGTATGCTTGGTGTTTCTTACGCCTTTTAAATCATTTTAGCTCCAGGATATTAAAAAAGAAGACCTAATCGCAATGCAAAATGTTCTTGACGGTTTTCTGTCATCAGATGTTGGCCAACTTGCCACGGTGGCCGTGACAGCAGCCTTTCCAGAAATAATTATTGTAAAGAGAATTGGAATCCCAATTGCCAGGGCTTTTATTCAGCATGTAAGTTAAGCATTTTACGTTGATAAAAGGCGCAGTGCAGCCTTTTGAATGCAAACTTTGTCAGTGTCTCCGACCGTTGTCAATATTTCGTTTGAATTTGTCCTCAATATATATTGGGAAGTGTTTAGATTCAGCAGTAGATTTATTGCAAAATTTACGAAACTCCACCTTGCTAATACAAAATTCACAAATTTATTTCAAAAGGTAATTCATTTTTTCAATTAATTTGAAAATGCTCACATAACATTAAAAACGATCATTCAAAAGGTTGCACTGCATACAGCACCAATATATAATGAACGAATATTAAAGTATCTGCTTGCTAGTTAGCCCGCGTGCAGGCCTACCGAGGGAAGAATAGTGGGCCTGCAAGGAAGACCTGGTATTTTGTACTTTCCGCGTTCGCCCACGAACGCAGCATTCTGATTGACTGTTTGCTGTTGGATTCTATAATTAGATCAGTGATTCATCACAAAGGCTCTTGAAAAGCTTAAAATTTAAAATGTTGTTAATTATGGATGACCCTTAATATACTGTAAACTTGTGTAATTATACCAACCTTTCATGTTTTGACGTTCGATATACCATTTGTATCTCATTAGTATAAGAAAAATGGCGATGGCAAAATCGGAGTGTTGAAGAGTTTCGCTACAGCTCTAACCAGGGTGGAACTGGATGAGACTGATATAAAAAGTATCGTTGGTGATTTGGAAGGGTTGGGTATAATTGATTGGGACGTAACACAGGTACGTTGGAACAAATAATCAGTTTTATAGCCGCATGTACTCAGGGCCGCACAGAGAAATTTGGGGGCCCGGCGCAAATTTTTAAATCGGGGGCCCTATTTTTCCCCAAAAATGTTGGCGATCGGGAGCGGGGGGAGGAGTAAAAAAATTTCCCGGACATATCCAAAAAAAAAGGTTTCATTAAAAAAAATTTTCTGCACAAACACCTGTAAAATCACGCCTAAAACACATTGTTTCGGTTCAATACCAGTAAAATTAAGCTCTAAAAGATTTCTTTCATACCATTACTTATATAAAAAACGTTCCAAATAATTTTTTTTAATTACACCTTTTGCCCCCCCCTTTTGCAAATTTTGGGGGCCCCTTTAAATAGGGGTCAGGGGCAAATTGCTCGGTTTGCCCCCTCCCCTCCCTCTGGGCGGCCCTGCTTGTAGTGATGAAAGTTGGATGATGCTATCTGGCCGCTGTGACCAATTTTGTCTCTGTTTGAAATATTCTTGCTATAAAACTGCTGGTGAAGAACTGTTATCACTCTATCAATCCATGCAAATCTGCATATATCAGTAACAAGTAACATGTTTGTCTAAAACTCAAATTTCAGTTTCGGCCGTGCGAATGCCATGTTGTTTTGTTTTGTTTTGTTTTGTTTTGTTTTGTTTTGTTTTGTTTTGTTTTGTTTTGTTTTGTTTTGTTTTGTTTTGTTTTGTGAGCTGTCTTCCCGGAACTTCCATTGCTCAAATTCTATTGGTTCATAATGATCACAGATTTTTGCACTGTGATTAAAAATTGTTGCATTGCTGTTTGGGATCAACTGCACTGAAAGAGCCAATCAAATTCCAGAAACAGTTATGTATATCAATAAGTCTGTACAATTATGTTTTAGACATTGGAGTTGATGCAGCGCATAAAACGAGAATGGGGAAGCTTTAATGATACCGATAACACCATAGAACCAATTTGGGGTTTCCGCAACTTCAAGAAATTGGGGAAAATTGTTGTTGGATTAGCCAAGGAAGACCTACGTGAGTTGTCAGTGAGAGGAATTGAGGATGTCATGGAGGTTCTTGGGCAAAATACAGGTTGGAGCCGTGGGCAGGTATAAAATATATTATTTTCAAATTATAGGGTGGAATTACTAATCCTAATGTACAGCATAGATCTATTAATGAAGCTCAGTACAACTACGAGCCTGAGGCGAATAAGTGGTTTTTTTTTATTTTTTAAACAAGCTTTTGTGTTCTTTGAGACTGAATTTATTTTAATTTCGCTTATTTCTTTGTCAGTAAACTTCCAAAAAACGGGTAGCCGCCATTTTTAAAATTTCTGTTTTGTTATATTCACCTTTAGGTGAATATAACGGCTTATAATTTACGTCAAATTTGACCAATCAACGTGTAGGGTTTGTTATGTTCACTTGTGCAAAAATACTAACATGTATTAGGCCCTATATTTAAGTTAAAACATAGTTGGAACACTCATCAAACTTTTATTTTGTTAATCTAGAGCTCGAAATCTCCCCTGTAACAATTCATGACAACTCTCATCAACTCTTATTCTCGCAGTTGACCAGGGCTTTTAATTTAATATTTTGCTCATAACTAAGTTTCATACCTAATTTTTTGCAGTGGTTTTCATACCTAATTTTGTGCAAAACAATGTTACTTTCGAAATTTGGCCAGGCCTAAAACTGCATTTTATTCATCCATTGCTCTTCCCTTGACGAGTAAAATCGTCTGGCGTTAGACAGAGTAAAATAATAAAATATGCGCATTAGGGCGCAATGCAAATTAATTAGTTAACAAGACACATGGGCAGATAGTCTATTAACCCATTGAGTGCCAGCGCTCTTCCCTTGACAAATAAAATCGTCTGGAGTTAGACATCTGAGTGATTTATGATACCCAAGATGTGGGTTACAATTTTGAAAAATCGTTTGCTACCTATAGATGAGAGGTACCTAGGTACGTATTAATTGTTATTATAGGAAACAAGACATAATCATGCAATCATGAGGTTTTTGTTATAATTATTAAAATTACATTGCGTTTGGGCTAAAAGGGTAAAAGTCCGTTATAAGAGTGGTTAAGATACCCTGGTTGCCGATTACGGGTACGGGTGATATACACGTACCCGTACCCGTAAAACGGAGAATAACTTGTAACTTAATTAAGAAATCCAAGATACTCCAGCGTGAGAAAACCGATTAGAGAATGGTAACATTCGTTGTTCAGGTTCTCCATAAATTGTTGAAAACTTTGACGAGGATATGTGCATTATTTATTTCAGTGCCTTTTTAAAGGAATTTTCACTGGGGGGGGGGGGGCAAAACAGGAAAAAAAGGCAGAACGAAAATTATGAGCCGTCGAGGTTTGGCGAACGCGCGAGTCTGAAGAGAGATTTTGTAAAACTTTAATTTATTAACTTCACCTATATTTTACTTTAAACAATAACTTCAGTCTTTGTAGCTATAATCGTACAGCTATAACCAGTGGCGTAGCCAGACCTTAATTTTTTGGGGGGGTTGGGCGAACCTCACCTCACGCCGAAGGCGTGAGACCGTCTAGGAGGGTCTAGGGAAAATTTTGAAATCTAGGGTCCCTGAATTGCGATTTCAAGCATTTTGGGGGTGAAATCTAGCAAAATTCCGAAGATTGTAAAGTACATCGAAGACATGAATTTTTCCAGACATTTCTACTCGGAATTAAATAAATTGGAAAAGTCACCTTGAAAAATAGGAGGAGGGGTCAGTGTCACCTTATTTCCTCTCTGTGATGCTGGGGGGGGGGGAGAAAATCCCAATGTGATTTTGATCAGAAATGTTGCATTTAAATCATTTTAGGTTCTATGAGACACCATTTCCGCATTCTCAAAATTGCGTTGCTTTTTCATACGATACAGAATAAATCTGAGAAGAAATATTCATGCTATGCATGATGATGCATACATGTATTTAACAGTTAAAAATCTAAACTAAATCTATTCTTCTTTGAACCGGCATTTTATCGGATGGTTTGCATGAAATCTATCGCTATTATGAAATACTCGGTGAAGAACAATATGAATTACACACAAGATGGCTGTGGAGGAGGCTATGGAAGGGCATAATCTCATTATCAAGTAAATCAACTGCAATTCTGACAGCAATCATGAGCAATTCTGCTTCGCACTTCGGGGGCAGAAATGGCTTTACTGGGGGGGGGGGCAAATTCTTTTCCTGGGGGGGGCAATTGCCCCCCCCCCCCAGATATATAGTTAAAAAAGCACTGATTTATTTGTGTAAGATGTTGAAAATTTTTACTATTTATTAAACGGCCAACAAATAGTAAACAAAAAAACACCCGTACCTGTTTGTCGTTTACATGTAGACCATGGTTTACCGCGGGAAAACGGGTAGAAATTACGGGTAAAAATGCTGTCATCAGCAAAAAAGGTAAACAAAATGGCAATACTGGTACCCGTAAACCGGAACCGGGGTATCTTAACATCTATATTATCATTGTAAAAGCACAATATACCGTATGTAGCGAGGTTTTTTCAAAATCTTTCAGATTGTCGCTGCTATGAAGCGTGTTAGCGAATACTGGGAAGTAAATAATCTTCATTTCTCAAATTTGACCGAGACTGACATCAATGCACTGGGCGAATTTGTTGCTGGTTTAACTGTGAAAGATTTGGGACAGCTACCAAGAAGCGTTCTTCACACCGCCATTCGACGTCTTGGTGAAAAATTTGATCTACCAGAGGATAAATTACGTGCTCGAGCATACCTTGCCATTCAGCTTATTAAGGTAGCATGAGTACTGTATACAGGGTGTCTAAGCGCCCTGAAAATCCTGGAAAGACCTTGAATTGGAAAAAATTTCCAGGTCTGGAAAGTCCTTGAAAATCAGTAGAAGTCGTTGAAAGTCCAGGAATAAATTTCCTTAACCTCCAGCTGTGCCATCATTAGTGATTTTGATTAAAATTACTGAGTAAAGTGAAGTATTTGCTGGTTAAAACCCGTGCCATTTTCAAAGATTTTCCCTGTTCTGGGTCCTTGAATTTACTGAAAAAGGGCCTTGAAAGTCCTGAAAAAGTCCTTTCATGAATTTCACCTTCACCAAAAGGTGGACACCCTGTGTATATAGCTAAAACTATTCGTGCACTATCATTTAGAATTTTTGTACACTAATTTCTATTAATTTCTTAAACACCAACATGCGGCGATGCATGCAGTGAGCTTCGTTTCTTCTTGAAATGTCCATTTCCTAGTTATTTAAACCTAATTTATTCTGGATTATAACCGCGATATTAATTCATTTTGTTTTTTTCGAAGAATGAAACCGGAACAGATATTCTTGATGGTAAACAAGTTGTTGAATTAGGGAACTTACTGAAGGGCGTCAACCGCGCTGTTTTAAAACAAATCACAGAAGAAGGTTTTCTGGACAACCTGCACCAAATCACTCGTATAAAAGGTATGAGCGACGACCGTTTGTGGCAGATTGTGGAGCTAGCAAAGAAGCACTTTAAACAAAGCGATGTTGGAAAATGGCTAGCTGATCAATGGCGTGACTTGGGTCCAGCGTTAAAGATACTAAGTGCGAGTGAACTTCGTCGTATCAGCAAGGAAGCTTTCGATGAAATAGTTGATGAACTTGGGGAGCTTGATCCGTTCACGGTTGAACAAGCACGCGCTTTAATACAGGCAGCTAAAGAACACTGGAAGCAAAGCGATGTCGCCAAATGGACTGGTGAACAATTACGAAAACTTGGATCTCTTGTAAAAGGCCTCAATGTCGAGGAAATAAGAAGCTTATCCGAGGATCTGTTCAAGGAAGCCGTCAGTGTCTGGGGCGAACGTCTTGATCTAACAGACGAGAATCTCAAGGCGTTAGCATTAAAAGCGAAAGACGTATTTGTTAAATCGGATGCGACAAAGTTTGTTGCTGAGCAATTGAAAATGTTGGGACGTATTGTACTGGGATTAACTCCTGAAGATTTGGAAAAACTTAAGATTGATAATGTTGATGTTGTTGCGGCTCTCGGGAAATGGAAAGGATGGAAAAAGGAACAGGTAAATGTCGAGTAAAACAGTATAATTATGCTATATAAGTAGACGCATGGTAGCTCGATGTGCAGGATAGACATCGCCTGAAAAATATAGGAAAGCTTCGACGTTTCGAGGGAAGGCCTATGTCGGGAAGTTAATAGCGAACTGACTAAGTTCTCGACGAAGGACCTTCGCTTGAAACGTCTACGTTCTGTTTATATTTTTCATGTAGTATATCGTTCAAACCGCATGGAGTTGTCTATTAGCATCTCTATACCTTCACTGGATCGGACCCGGCCGTTCGAGATTTTACTTGCATGATGCACAATTTCGTTTATCGTATCAGCCATTTGGGAGTTACAAGTACACCGCCAGTTGAGTTGGGATAAGATGCGTCTCTCTTACAAACTGCACTAATACCCTATTAATTAACAGTGGAATAGTGCAGGTATACTACGCCCCTAATTGTTACTTGAGATATCCACTGCAAGTTGTTGTATACCTGTAATTATCTACACAAATGAAGAAGATCCGGGCTTACGGATAGAAGACTTTGCAATAATAGATATATGTGGTGTTTCCACAAATCAAAGTTATACATGTTAACTTACAGTTTCAAGTTTACTCAATTTTACTTTGCTCAAAAATTTCAGTGAATTTGAGCAATATCGTTCGATGCAGTGTATCTGTCAGTGTGGGTGCATTACTGAACATTTTGAGCCAAAATATAATCAGGTTCTTTTCCAGTGTATACTCTACGTTGACATTATAATTTTCTTATTTAGCTTGCCAAACTGGAGCCTAAGATCAGAGAGTTCTTGCAGAAACAAAAAAATAACTCCGAGTGTTACATGAGTTTGGGCTATCTAGCGAAAATCTTGAAACCGAAAGACATCAAGCAGCTTAGCAAGCAGGCTTTTGAGTAAGTTTTCTCCAAATGCTAATACCAAAACTGCAGAAAGTACGTTTGTATATTATTTACTTTTCGCGCAGTGTGATAGTTTGCATGTAGAGCTAGAAAATCTTACTATTGTTAATATCTCTCTCTGTTCGGCTACTGTTCACTGTCACTAGTGGGGAAGTGATATTGGTGCCACATAGTGTTCAGTGCATTTGTCTTCTCACCCAACGAGGCTTGGTTGCTGCGATATCCTGTTTTCTAATCCTATGTTGCCTCATTCGGTTGACTCTGCTTTTCATCTGTCACCAGTGGCGTAACTCCGAAGGGCTGTGCCTCATGTGGAGCCTAAATGGCCTAGGGTCCAATGATAACGGGGGGCCATGACCTAAGATATCGGGAGCTCTCTTGATATTAATTGAGAACCAACCAATAAGTTCTTACGTATGTCTTGGTAGGGTGATAAAATTAGGCAATATAGGTAATGATTTACGAAAAACAACAAATTAGAGAGTTACAATAATTGCTGTGATCTAATTATAGTTTTGTTTAATGTAGTTTAAACCATTATTTTATATAGATTTTCTGTTAAACTGCTCGCGGAAATTGATGACTGGACTCAGGATCAGCTCGATGCTTTAGCTGAGAAAGCAAAGATATTCTGGGGTTCTACCAACATTTGGGAAAAGGCGCAAGTCAGCGAGATTGGAAAAATAATTCGTAAGTATCGAACTTGGTTATATCGAGCTTATTTGAAATTTGTTCAGTCAAAGCTGCTCCGTTTTTTTTAATCTTTAAAAAATGGTCTCGAAATCCATATTAGGGACTGACGGGTTCCTAAAATAGAGTGCATAATGCAGTTGTATACCAGTCACCTATAGTTGGTATCTGCCAACTGTATGAAATATGTTGACATGCTTACAAGACCACATCTGCTTCAGAGAAAATGCTAAAAAGGCAAGTTTGAGTATGTTTGCATTTGTTGGCTATATTCGGAAATCGAACTTACATAGGTGTCACGAATACAACTAAATCAGTAGCTGATATATCCCAGCAGGAACATAATTATACAATTTTGTGTGACAAATAATAGCCTTTCATGTTGTGCAATATTTTTATATAAATCCTATGTTATAGCTAAGTTATACAATGCCAGTACACGTGTACATGTATGTACGCCTTAACGTACCTATTTTTCGTATATGGTACAATGCTTCACAATTTTTAGCTTTCATGGTTATTCTGAGCATATATGGTTTGGAAATATTTTTATGCTAAAATTGTGGTTTTGTTTGGTTTAATCGAGTAATGGTAGGCTAATAGTTTCTTGTGTGATATATATATATATACTAAAACTGTCTGTACCAGTGTGAGTAGTACCAATGTGAAAATGATGTGCTGAATGGTTATATTACTACCTTAAAAAGTAAGCAGAAACTGATTATAATAATCATGCAAGAATTATAGTGATGGAAAGAAAAGCCATAGTATGGTGAAGGGTACTAAGTTTGTTTGGAAGTTTGGAAATTAGATGGTTGTTTCTCATAGTTAACTGTTGCAGTTGGTTGGTTATATAGTTAGTGATATGTAAGTTGTTTCTGCTCCATCATAACATTAACCTTTTTTGTTCTTCTATTTGTTAGGTGGTTTAAAACCGTCAGACCTCGGTAAGTTGCAGCGCTCGGTTGTTGACGCCATTAAGCCAGAGACAATCCAAGATTTTGATGTGGAACATCTTAAGGTAAGACCTGTTTCTCCGGAGAGAAACACCTTAGTATCCAGTCACTTTTGTAGTGACAAAATAGTGACATCATGCAAAAGCATAATATTTGAATTTGCATTCCAGTAGCTGATTAATTAAACATATTAAATAAAGTACTACCTCCTATCGTATACCACATTAGGCTTTTAGCGCAGACCAATTCAGGTCAATGGACTCGACTCAATTAAATATGATCAGTGAAGCAAGTGTTGGATTTCTATCTGCCGAACAACAAACTGCTGTTGAAAATGTTAAGAATGATGATCCCGTTGATCCTGATCCCTGGCCTCAAGAAAGCTGTGAGGGTAAGTGAAGATGCCAACATAATAATTTTCTACCACGGACACCAGTCCAAGCTTCAACGGATGTATGATGAGATGTATGAAGTACTGTTAAATACACGAGCAGGTCGAGTGCTTTATCAGATATACAGTAAAACACGAGGCGACAGCCGAGTGTCTTATATCTGATAAAGCACGGACTACGAGACCAGTGTTGTAAATGGCTTAGAAAAAAGACCCATCTTGTGAGTTCATAAAACCACCGACACGGTATAGTGATTTCCTTTGTGTTTTGCTCATGAATTATTAATGAGTTTTTAAGGTTAGCGCAATCTACCGCATAGAGATATTTTCAGCATTTGTTAAATGCCGGCTGTAAAACTATACGATGATATGGAGAAAGTTTCAAGCTTCATTATCTAGTGAACAGCGCTGTTTGTTTTCGTTGAACCAGAACTCGGCGAAAACGTTTCTTAAGCACGCCTTAAGATATCTTATATACAGAATACAGAATATTTTATTAATACAAAAATAACTATATACAAGAATAAATAGTATAATCCGCTAAAAAAAGAAAGAAATAAAGAAAAATTGTAATGATGAATTGACACACATTATTTATTAAGATATAACTTGAATAGCGATTATAATTAGAAACTTTTCCGATCATCAAGCCAAAAATCGGAAACTGTTCCTTCATTAGAATATCTGCTATAAATGTCTGCTTAGGTTGTGTAAGAGCCACGGTCGGAACAGGAGCAGTTTTGTAAACGTGGTAGACGTTTAGGGTATAAGAGATTTAGAACATCACTTCTATTATAGATCTATCATAGCCATTTCAGCCATTTCATCGTGTCATTCGTGTGTACAGTTGCCCTAATAGACTACACTGTTTATTGCAATCTTGCCACAATGGTTATTTCCTCGTGTTTTGTACACAACAAGTGTAAGGTAGACTTTTGATTGTATAGGCCCCTGAGTTCCTCAAATATTTGTTCACGAAACATGGGGAATGTCAAGAAAACAAACATGAAAACGAGGCCGCAAAAGTGCAATAAACAGTAATGTCTATTGATTAAAAAGGTGTTGACTTAGTCTTAATCCGATACTATAACTGTATGAAAAAGTTCTGATCTGCCTTATCAAGTCGTTTTCTAAACAATTTACATTATCATTTGTTTTGTTTTGTCTTGTTTTAGGTCCTGGATGCCATACCTCTGGAAGCTATCGATTGGTTGCAAACTTCCTTATGCTCATGGGCGCCTTCCTGCTATACTTGTCGAAATATTAAGTTTCATGTTCTCATCCTAGTATGACTTACACAATCTGATAGAGCAATCACGTCATTTTATACGCATTTAAAACTGATAAGCAAAACCGAATAATAAGCAAGAGTATAATATAATAATAATAATACGAATAATACAATAATAGCACGAACATTTAAACATTGTAAACATTTAAGATAATTTTTTCCATTTTCAAAACTTGTAATATTATGGGTAAATTCCATAGACATTAATTAGGGAACGTCTTACATCAGCTTACGATCCAGTATGGATAAGTTTTAAATATTTTAACGTACATTTATATCCCATAACACACAAATAGATATACTTAATATACTGTGGTAGTGAACGTTTTCGACGTTTCAGTAAGGCCACTTCAAATTAAACGTTTCCCGCCCGCATGGACGTATAGCGACCTGGAGGGTGTAGGAGGTGTATAGGTCCCTACCCCCAATATTTGTTCGTGACTAATTTCAGGAAAATTTCTAGGAATTTAAGCTGATTTTCAGGTAAATTATAATAGCATTGCATGCACTGAGCTACTGGGGCGTCGCTAGAGGGGAAGGTGGGTGGGAGGGATAGTTTTATGGTAAAGAAAATTGCAATACGTACGGGAGATGACTGTGCAAAATGTTACTAACACCCCCCTCCCCCCTTCGTCCCGACCCCAATAAAATAGGGCTTGCGCTGCCCTGCTGAGCTAAGCTGATTGCGTTTAAAGATCTTATGAACGTCTTTTGTTTCCGGAACGGTGTTTACATATGAACAAGTCGTAAAAGTCTCTGACAATGTTTTGTGGTGGTTTGGGTTGGGAGTTTTGTTAGGAGTGTATTCAATTTTGATATTGAAGTTACTTTGATCGAAAGCTGTTTCATAGTTTTCCTTACATCTAATTTATCACTAGCCTGCGGCCCTGCGTGGCAGATGGTCATTCCCCGCGGAACTTCCCCGCAAGCTAAATTATTATTTTTTATTTATTTATCTTTTTTGCCCGTATTACACACTAAGGATAGTCTATATGCATGATGTAGAATTGTTTACAATTGTTTGAAATATCAGTGAATTTGAATATCTGCGTCTCAAATCGTGACGCGAAATTCTCATTGGTCAGATGCTATAATTTATATGTTTCCGCTGAGCTCTATATATGTCAACTGCTGAAGCACTATGCATAAAAAATACATTAACTGATCAAATTGGTCTTGGCCATCTTATCTCAAAGCACGAAATGTTCTGTTTTGAGAAAACAGTATTTAAAAATTTAAACATTTAAACTTTTGCTTGAATATTTTATATTTCGAAAAACAGTATAAACTGTACGGTCTAAATTTAGTTTGCACGATCTAAATTTAGTTTGCACGAAAGTTGTAAACACCACCATATAAGGATAGACATTCCATATTTGGAAAAACGAACGTTATGGGGCTGATATTCAAAATTGTATATCATCAGCGCAGGCTATCATTTCACCTTGAGAGCCTGTTCGCAGGCTATCAGGGCTAGGGTGTTTACGAAACCCTTTCGTGCTTTTATTATAAGATCCCTAGTTAACAAAATGTATTATTAATAAATCAGTTTGTTTTTAATCAGAGAAAATGAAGTAATCTGATTGGCTGATCGAGGAGCCTTTCTGAGCGCCGGCTGTTTTTTTGCTTCCGAAACGCAACAATAGTTTTGACATGAGATTTGAATTTTCGAAAAATCAGTCGAAACCACTGGTCCAAAACCGTAAGTGGGGTATGGCTTGTACCAAAATTTTCCAATCTTTAGATTGCGTTTTTATTGGATCTAGTTCAGAACGTTTGCCCTTTCTGAAATGCATGTGTTTTTGTCAAAATTTTGTAACATGTATTAGACCAGTACTAGAATATGCATCCATTGTTTTCCATTTTTCTCTTCCGAATCAATCCATCTATCAATCTATGAGGTGTTTGGCGGATATCTGCTTTCATCGGCTTTTCGTGCTTCACAAGCAAACAAACAAACAAAGCTAACGTTCGATATAATTCTTCGTCAAAGATAAGTTCTAATCAATTTTGTATAATGTTCAGACCCGCAAGACAATCACTTTGCCAACATTACAGACTCGGGCTTTATTTCTTTGCTGTCGTCATTTCTCAAACAATTTCACTGCCTATTTGTCCTTATAATTATTTCGTTGATTTAGGACCGTTCACTTTGTCAAAAACACAAAGAGAAACTTATCCAAAAAGCAAAAACCTCTTGAAAACAATAGAAAATAGACGTGATTACAACATTACAACTCGTGGTTAGTCTTCGATTGAAATTCAAGAAAATAATTTCAACGAAAGACCTCCCACTCAGTTGTTATCTTATACAGTATGCACCCGGTCAATATTTTACGCATCTTTGCCTTCAGCTTAATATGCCAGGGCATTCAAATTCTAACAATACGTTATTTAACTTATTTCAATAGTTTGGAGGTTTTTGGGACACCGTGTACAGTGTGTATAAAAGAAACTGAACCTTTCAAATTCAAATTAGCTATAACGTATTGTAGTAATTTGACAGCTCTAATCGCTTTGAATTAATGATTGGGTAAGAACACAAGGTCTTGTACTCATGGGACAAAAAAATAGAAAATTTTTAAAAAATACTGTATTTCTTTTAAATTTTCTAATTTTTATTTCTAATTTTATAACAGGAGAGTTCTAAAGTTGACCATTTTGTATTATACTGTTATACGGCAGAATGATCTAAGGAAACCCAGGACGAATCGTGGCAGTAGTAGACTCAATCCACCCACAAAATGCAACACAAATTCTCCTGCATGATTTGTTTACCGACCTGAGTCAGGACGAAGTCCAGCGAGCAACTTTGCTGCACTGTCTTGCTTCAGCCACTCAAAAAGTTCAGTTAATAATAAAACATGACCCTTTTGTCTTGAATAGCTAATTGAATCGCCTTTGGACCACCACCGCGTGTTTCCTGTTCTACAAAACAGCATCAAAATTATGTTCGATCAAAATCTAATATGAAAAAATTGAAAGTTGAATTCCAAGATTCAGGCTGTGTCAGGAGGTCGTTTAGACGAACAATCTACGTCTGAGGATGATTTCGAACCAGTCCTTCGTTTGAACACGAGAGATGGGTCCGTTTGAGTATCGGTCAATGGCAGAATATTAGATAGCTTAAGATCTACGACGTCGACGTCAGCTAGGACGTCAGGGCTATGCAGAGGACTGGGACTAGGATGTCGTCCTAATGTAGTCCCAGTCCTCTGCTTAGCCCTGACGTCCTAGCTGACGTCGACGTCGTAGATCTTAAGCTATATATTAAGATTGTGGTGGACACGGGCAGTAAACAAAATATTATATTCTCTCGTATGTACAGGGCGTTGTTCAAGAGCTATGGTTTGCAGAAAACGAAGAAAACATTCACAGCGTAGTTAACAAAAGCCGTTGAATGGTCTTGGTTATTTCCTTGCAACGTTTCAGTCAGGTAACAATTTTATATATACAGGGTGTCCCCAAAATCCCTCAGCACTCTGCTGAACCCACAAGTGCATAAAAGCTTGACATAAGTAAATTTTATATTGTTTATGCATAAAGAAGCTGTTTAAGAAGCTGCTTTAAATTTCCAAGGCCAAGAGCATGGAAATCGTACGCTTTACAAAGATATTTTAATTTCTTAGGCCTGTTTTAAACGTCTCGCTTCTCATGTGCCGAACGCATTTAAAACAATAGATAATCAGCTGAAATGTCTCATCTATTGTTTTTAATCGTTCGGCGCATGAAGCGGGACGTTTGAAACAGGCCTTAATAAGTCAATATTTAAAATAATTATATGCAACCTGTCAATATTTTACGCATCTATGCGTTCAGCTTAGTGCTAGCTATGGCATTCAAATTCTAACAATAGGCCTACGTTATTTCAATAGTTTTGGGGTGTTTTGGGACACCCTGTAGATCATGGTAAAATCACAAACAATCTGTGCCAGTGTAGGTAGAGATCATAAAAGGATAACTGGGGATTGCGAGAGATGCAGCTACCTGAAAAATAGGGTACTTCCTCGGATAGAAGAATTTGCATCACAGATTACGTCATCAGTTAGTTATAGTGATTAGTGTTGAGGTTAGGGTAAGGGTTAGATTAAGGATTAGGCTTAGAGATAGGGATTGGGTTATATCTGTCGCTACAAACAACACAACTAGCCGATCTCATGTGATCAGTTCTCCTCTACCCGAGGAACTAGCCGAAAAATAGAAGCAAAACGTCGACGTTTCGATCAAAGGCGGATGTCCACTACACGATTTTTGAGACGTACTATCGTCAAAACAGTTCGCGACGACACATGCGCAATTGCCAATTGGAAAAAATGTTCGAAGAGCGATCGTCTAGCGCTCGACGAAACGTAGGATTGACTTCTACTTTTCGTCGAGCGCCAAATTTTTAAATAGGATTCCGCGCTTTTTTCTTCCTGCTAGTACATCTCCACTTCTCTCTAAATCGTCGCCGTGGGCCTCCACTTCTCTCTAAACCGTATATTATATAATGTGATTTACATTTTTTGTTTATACTTAATTTTGACCAAATCCATCTGATTAGTTTATCTTTTGTCACATGACACTTTTATATATTCTTGGTGTAAAAAACGAGTTCCAAAAAAGTTTGAACAATATCAAACTTAAATTTGCAATATTTTGCGGAATTTTCTCATTTTATCTGTGAAAATATTGTTTAATTAATCGCCAAGTTATCTTGATTTTGACCCAAATTTCATTACGTTTTTGCTATTTTTCTATAATTTGTGCTGACAGAGTATGTTCAGTTTAAATCCTAAATCAATCAAAAATGGAAGAAATTTGTACAGTCGAACCCTTATAAGCGGACACCTCTCTTAAGCGGACACCTCTTTTAAGCGGACACATATCTCAGGTCCCATTCGTTTTCTTTAATAAAATACTATTATCATAACCCCTATTAAGCGGACACCCCTCTTTAACGGACGCGGACACCTTACTTGAGGTCCCAATGGGCAAACCAACCTCTCTTAAGCGGACAGATGACAGACTGTCTGATAAAATGTATTCAATATTCGACAGTAAATAACAATTGAAATCAATTTACATGGCACATTGACAGTGACACACCAATTGAGGAAGTGACGAACGAGGACGGAGGACTGTGAGCCGCCAGCCAAGCAGCCGAAAGATATGTGTCAGATCACTGATGATGACAACGACCTGAACGAAGATGATGAATTTGACTGATCTCTTATAACGAACCAGTCATTAAACCTTTCTCCTAAGCCCTTAAAGTTGTCGAGCGGCTGACAGAATTTGCACAATTTCGTAGTTTGGAAGAACTTTCCAACGTCATTTTTATGTAAATGACATTATACCATTATCTGTGGGAGCCTCGAAAGTAAACTTGTATTGATTCCTTTTTTATATGACTGGGAGAGACGTATACATTTTCTAATGAATTTTTATGCACAAACACATTTTCATTTTATGCAAATTATTTGCTAGATATTTTTTACTGTTTAATTTTGATACTCAAATTACACACCTTTGCCTCCTGCTGCGTTTTTCTACATACCTTTTAAGCGGACACCCCTTTTATTAAACGGACACTTAGGCGAGGTCCCGAAGGTGTCCGCTTAATAGGGGTTCGACTGTATACAAAAAGCTAAAAACCTTATTTTGAACATTTTTAGCGTTATTTCACTGCACAATATATACCTATATAGGTTTTAAAATGAACAAATATTCTGGGAGAATATTTAAATATGGTTTCGGTGCATATTTTACGGTTTCAGCGGTATTTTGCATGCTATAGCGCTTGTGCAAGGAGCAAAAACCTTTAAAAATCTTATGTTTTGCCATATGTGTTGAAAAGTACCACAAACTGAAACAAACACATTGCATTTTTAAATCCAGTTCTCCCTCGCCAATCTGACGTTCGTGTTGACAAAAACGTCGGTTGCTTTTAATATAAGCAAGCTCAAAAGCTCTCTATTAATAACACAGATTTTATATCATTAACATACATAGCTAATATAAAATCAACACACCTGTTGATGCTCACAAATTATTTGTTTTCTAGCCTTTTGCAAAGATTAATTTCGCATATGAGACTCAGCAAACAAGTCTTCTCACAATGAGATATTAGTGAAAGTAATATTCAAGGCGTTGGAAGCTGAACTCAGACATATTTATGCGACCTATATCCATGTAAATATAGGAGACGCAAGATAGCTTCAATTAGAATTAACAAGCTCTTTTGTATTCAGGTAGGTAAACCGAATAGGTTAGCTCATATTTTTTATTAGCCTGTATGCTGTAAGTTTAATTGTGTGATTCAAGTCAATCCTATTTGCGTAATAAATCATAAAGCATTATATTCGATATAATTTATTACTCATCCGAGTGGAAATCTATCGCAGAAACTTGGCAAAATCTAGGCCTATAGTGGCCTACGTGTAACTTTACGCCCATTAACGTACAGTAGTAAAGATTGTCGATGACTGTACTAATAATCATGATTGATTTGTGAAGTTACTCTTTTGAATTATTTTTTAAAATGAATATGCGGTTTAGATTCCATTAATTAATAACAACAATGACAATGTAACTGGAGATATATTATAGAAAGGTCTAACTCTATATTATACGGCATACCAAAATTGTTTTATTTTAAATTTTACGTTCTAATGAGCCTATATGAATGGTTAATTTTAAAGTTATCATATAATTTTAATATAAACATGAGCGATAAAAGATTTACACGACGTTTCGATGTCATCATACCATCATTTGCAAGTGAATATATAGCTATAAGTAAAAACATGTCCCTTAGGTACATGTGGCCTATGCTCTAGGCTGGACAGTACGTATTTGTCCCGAACCAAAAATATATAGTCAACCGTGACTATATACAATAAAAGCAGATTATAAATATTTTATAATACATCAATTCAACGCGTTATGAATAAAGAATGAAGCTGTGGTGTAATAACGCATGATGTGACTAATTAAACAATTTAGATTTAATAGAATCTGCACTGTCCATTTAAGCTAGGCTTTAGTTCTTTATATAATTAATGAAAAGTATTTCAAAAAATTCCAAAAAACAGACAACCAACGTCATGTAAATCTTTTATCGCTCCCTTTTATCAATTAAAATGTTTGAAAAGAAGTCTTTTTATTCGGTTTAACATATATATTTAAGGCGTTAAATAAATGCAATGAAAACCAATTTCGATATGCATATAATGCACTTTCGAAGATACACAGATATGTATACTGTATACATTTGAATATATGTTGTCAATAATATATGTCATGCATGAGCAATGCTGGAAGTATATATGGGTGATGTGTCGATTGTTTCCTCATGGCTATATGACTAAAACGTCGAACTTTTAGGAAGCCGAGATAATTTATTCCAAACGTTAATTGTTTAGCTGTTCGTGATGCACAATACATTCTGTAATAGGAAAATAGCCGTAGTTGATGAAGTGAAGACGCTCTTTACACAGTCATAATTTGAATAAACATTCAGAATCAACTTGGAATCGTGATGCAAAAGATATTACGAACAAAATTATATTTATTGCATGTCAATGGACAATAAAATAATATATATATATATATACCGTCAATAAAATAAATTATTAATAGACAGTGTCAATATCATTTACTATACACGAACTTGATTATTATATTTCTTCTCTGACAGGAAATTTTAAGTTCCTTTCGTGGAGTATAATCTTTATAAATGATGATCCCTTATAAAGTGTTCACTTTTGTATTATTTGCAACAACGATAACCTTAGTCATCGCAAGCAAACACTTTCAAAAAATTAAACGATCAACTTCCCACAACCATGATCTACACAAGGATCACGTGACTTTCCTTGGCGAGGAAGCTGCTCGTGAATTTTATGGATTGACACAGAAGGAATCTGTTAGAAGACTTCGGTAAGTTTGTTCTTGATTATATTTCTCTTCGTTCGGACAACATACAGCATGGTCATATAATACTATTATTAGCACGCGGATGAGGATCCGGGCTTATACGGATCGAAAGCTTTAATTGCAGTGATAAATTTACGTGGTGTTTCCACAACAATAGTATTATAATAATATGTTTTTATTGCCATGCAAACCTACAAAGAACTTTTAAAATACAGCATGATCAGTTCTGCTAGTTCGGCGGAAAATTTCGTGTTATATCAAAATCTCAAATCCAGCGTGTTTCATTGTAAGATTCTAACGTATTTCATTGTTATAACGTTAGTAAATCAATAAAAACCTGTAATAAAAGTTCCTTGCAAACCGAAAATGATCGACATTGAACTATATAGCTAGGTTCATAAATCTGCTTCTAAATCAATGCAAGGTAAAAATTCCTGCCAACGTTGCCTGCACTGTAAAAACTGTGGTTATAATAACAAATCATACGCATTGGTTAATATAACCGATGTGAATTGGTTGTCTCAGATGCACTTATTTGGGTTGTTTTATAACCAATCGGTTGCTTCGACCAAATATTACTGATCAAATGAAAATGTATCTGAGACAACCAATTCAAATTGGTTATTTTGACCAATGCGTTTCTACAGTGTGTGGAAAACCACCGGTTTTTTCGTTGACAGTATTAGAGCTGTTTGTCACCTTGATCTTATATGTGCACATACACATACAACACTTTTAAGAGGAATTAGGTCAGTCCGTCCAGTTTTTAGGTAATCATGTCTGTTCATTTTGAAATGTTTCATGGAATTGAATTCACAACTTATATAGAATCCATGCAGTAGTTTCAGGATGCTGTTTTTAATAAGATCTTGTTGTATGAAAACGCACACGCATTAACGACGGTCGTATAATAATAAACCAAATGTAATACGCTGGGCAAGATAATTATGTTAATTTAGGTATTTCTATTGACAAAATTAGCTGAAACTAAAACATTCATGACCTTACAGCAAGCAATACGCATTACTTGTTAATTAATTCGAAGTTAATTTGCATTAGATGTAACCAAATTGTGAGCCATATGATATCTCATGCACGTGAAATACAGTCAGAGCACATCTTCAAAATGTACTCCAAATCTATCACTTTAATTAAGATGTATCATTGTTTAGTTCATTGTCGTCCTCATGCATGTGACGTTTCTTCGTGTATTTTAGAATGCTTGTGCCTCGTATTGATATAAACAAAGACAGTTTTGTGGATGAAGATGAATTAGTAATTTGGATACGTCACAAGTTACAACCTTGGACAGTTCACGAAGACATTGACGCAATATATCATGATATTGATGCTAATTTTGATAACCAGATCACTTGGGATGAATACATGGAAAATGTGTTTGGTTTTCCTGAAAGTGGTAAGAACAGTATAGGCTACTACAGTATATATTTCGAAATGAACCAAGCCATATAAACCATTATGAAAAATTCACATGTCATTTGCTAAACAATATATATGAAATTATGGAATAGCAAATTGCATGCATGTTGGCGTCTAAAATTAGAACTAAAACACAGGCCTTTATAATTAGAAATTATTCACTGCAGTATTTTTAAAACAATTTGTATTATAGCTCCGAATAGTTGAAAACATATCAGTATTTACATATCAGTATTCACAAATCTATTACAACTGAACATAGACGAACCCAACACTGACCAATTTAACCTAACAGTTTTCCTACTGAACAACTGCAACATCATAGACAGGGCGAAGCACTGGTCAAATCTGCTGTTCAAAGAAGCACTCGCCATTCATCGACAATAACCGGAACTGAATCATGGGACTAAAGCATCCAGAGAACTATCGGTTTTCTTTTAATTATATATCAAATTACGTAGAGTATATATAACGCATGCACTTGTAATATAACCATTCCTGATGATGACTAAATAAAGTCGAAACGTGGAATCAAAATGCTTACTTTATTCGGAGTTACCGTTGTATTGTATTTACATACGGCTTTTAGTAATTTTATGCCTCAAAAATAGCTTTAAAAAATACCGCTATAACTGACACACGTTTGGAGGAACGCAGCTGCATGCAACTTCGTTCGGTAAACATTTGCTCCACGCTAAGCAGAACAAACCTGGAAGCCATTTTGGTTTTGATCAGGAGGTGAATAGTGCAAGGATAACCAAAGCTGAGCAACCAATCAAATTGTGTGAAAAGCACTATTCATTATTTTAGTCTTAGTTTAATACTAGAGTCGGCCATTTTGTTTTCTTCGCATTACGTACTAGTTAAAACATGCATGGGCAGCCGATCTTTATCTGATATACAAACTCGACCGAGGGCGAGAGAGACGTACTTAAAAAACGACCCATGTTATGAGTTCATTGGCGACGTAATTTTAAAAATAAACATTGTCTATAAGCCGAGAAAATCAAAGCTGAAGTTTACGTAAATAAGGACAAATCTTTATCTGATTTACAAACATTGATTTAAACATTAATTTTTTTTTAATTTTCGTCATGAATTATTAATGAGTTTTTAAGTTAATATATTCAATTCATTCGATGGCGTCAGTCGTGCAATCATTATTCGACTTGTGTTAAATTAACATTAGTTACATTTTGGCGTGAATAACTTCAAATGTATCCAACTCTGAAGGATGGAACATCCCAAAGTGGATGATCATCAAACAATGAGAAAGAGAGAAATAGTTTCCCGTTACAGATAAAGTTCAGGTATCGTTTTCATTTCTGCAGAAAAAGAGAAGAAGTGGAGCAGAGAAAACCTGAATAAATATATAGAAGATGATCGTTTGAAGTGGAAGTATGCTGATAAAAACCAAGACAAAAATCTCACAAGAGAGGAGTTTGAATTCTTTCATCACCCAAGAGAACACGGAGCAATGAGCGAATACATTGCTGTGGTATGAAACGAATATATTTTGTTTGAAATCGCATTTCCGTTTAAAGTTTTCTACATTTTGCCATGTTGTAAATGAACATGTACATGAATGCACAAACGAATTACAGGTAAACCATGTCAAACGCTCCTCTTTCGACTTCCTAAATTGATTGTAACTTTGCTAATTTACCTAAAACGCCAATTACAGATGTTCCTCACTTCCTGTTAGAAGTTCCTTACTTCCTATTACAGATTCTTAACTTCCTGTTACAGGTTCCTAACTTCCTGTTCTGTTCTGAGCATTGTAATTGGCTAATAATCCAGAACAAGAAGTTCGGAAAATCTAAAAGGAAGTCTCTCTGGAGATCTGGAATGAAGTTTTTCAAATTTGCAAAGACAATGAGGAAAATTGCAATCAAATTAGGAACTACATGAACCGCTTGATGTAGTTTCCCTGTTATTGTTAAATTGATAAACAACACTTATATTTTTCGGCTGCAGGTGGAAATTAACGAACATGATAAAGACAGAGATGGATTTTTATCTTTGACGGAATATTTAGGTAAGGTGTACACTATACATGCATGGTTTGACAGTATACATATATATATATATATATATATATTGAATAGTTTGACATATAATCATGCCGAGTATTTTACGAGTTTTTAACGTATTTTGAAATGCATGGGAGAAACCAGTAAAATGCACGGCTGGAATATAAATTAAACCATTCAATCGGATTTTCATCATATGATTAAAAACCCAGAATTCCTTGTCGTTTCTGAAGGATTTGCATGCATGTAGCGCTGTAAACGGCAAATAATTCACAAACAAAGAAAACCTGTCAGTCAAACCTGTCCGATGAAGTACAACAGATTTTACAACTCTTCATCGCTACAACAACGAATTTCGCCAATATACGTGATTTCTGTACAAATTAGCGATTGTGCAAGCGAAAAAGGCAGTTAAACGTAACAGTATAAATTCAAGCTTTGTACGAGCATTATTTTACGTCCAATTGTTTCAAAAATGGTCACGTAAGTTATCATGTTATTTTGGTTGAAAAACCAGTTTCTGAAATGCATTTAAAAAATTTAGCTGTATAGCATTTTTGGTGCGGTTTTTATCAACAAATTTAAAAATTAAATTAGGAGTTGATTACCACAATTAGGAGTTTTCAGTTTTCTCTTGCAGTTTACTATTACTGTTCAAGTGTACATAAGTCATAACATTATTTTTGAGTCAGGAGAAATTGTCTGAAAATGGGATTTTTCGTGTTCTCATGGCCTTGTTTGGAAAATACGCCATTGTCACTTAATAATTAAAAAGATTATTTATTGTCAATACTATAAATAATGCATGTGATAAGTATTTATTGCTCTAGCATAATAGTGCCCAAATCTTCATTTCAAAAGCCTATACCCTTACCAAAATTGCATTGCTGGTTTCCAATTCGAATGCTGGTTAATTCAGACTATAGTATAGATAAAATAAATAAAAGATATTTTTCTGATTTAAATTATTATAAAAACTTATAAATTATACAAAGGTGTAAATTGTTTAAAAAAGGATGGATCGATACCTTAATTTGTATAATCCTTGAGTTTTAAGGTGAAAATTTTAGAAGTACAATTAAATATATTTTTCGTTGGTGAGTTTTTAATTTCTTGATTGATTGATTGACTGGTTGATTTTAATTCATTAGCTTAGAAAATGAATCTGTGTTCAAAATTTGCATTAAATTCATTATTCCGACTGCACACATTCTCAACTTGATTTATAGCCCGATAGCTCGAGTAGAATAGCTCGATATAAATTTTCGATTAAAGGATTCCTCACAGATTTTCTATATATAAGATCTAAAAACAATTTTAGTCTTTTCTCGGACACCAAAATATTTTCGTTTCTTTCCCAGCAATCAAACAATTTTTCACTATTATTTGGTATGCAGATTCTATTCATGCACCTGCCTTTGCCACTCTGGATACAAAGAACTTTCATGAAATTCTAGATCTCAATCACGATGGAAAATTGGACATGGTAAGTTGGAATCATAAAATAGAACCTGGAAAAAACAAAGGTAGGCCTACTGTCAGATATTGATACAAAGAGATTTGCTTTGTAGAGGATTCAGTATGTGTGTATGCGATCAAGACCTTTTAAAATATTTCATCTGACTTATGACGAGCACATATTTTTGTGGTTGCTCAGTGTTTCAACAATATTTCAGAGCAACATTTATTAAGAGAATATTCCTTTCCGTAATATTCTCCCAAAATGGCGCCATGATGACTGGAGGGAAATTATGTTTCTGGATTAGCAACAGTCATAGGCCTAGGTTATAAATTGCGGAATCTCGAGGTAAGGTTTTAATATGCAAATTGAACCGAAAGAAAATATACAGGAATAGATGTATAGACCTTACGTATGTTTACGAGATTTAATAGGGGAAAGTGGAAACATTACGTTTCTTGATATAATTTCATATTTTGTGAAAAAAATAAAAATTTATTAAAAACACATCAAACTGTAGGCAGAAGTTGAAATTTGGAAGAAACCAAGAAGTTATGATAAAGCTGAGGATGAAGCTATACATCTCATGGGATATGCTGACGAAAATGGAGTAAGTTGCTTAATCTTTTCATTGGGTATAATCGCTGTAGGATACTCATAGTGCTCGCGCAATATAAAGCTAGGGTATGGGAGACTTAGATTGTTGCACATGTATGTAACAAAGTGACAAACATACCGCGGAAACACAAGACTAAATGAAGAATGTGCTCCGGCAATGTACTGTAGTGATTATATACTGAGTTGCATTTTTATAAAATAAGCCAATCCCAACCTCAAACCTTTCCCTAACCCTAATCGTTAAATGCGTATAATAAACAATTTGATGGTTAAAACATGTAGGAAGAAAGGTTTAAAAACATTGAGAAAAATTCTAAATCAGACAAAACAGACTCGTACCGCATCGAAGTAACACTTTTTGACACCGCAGGCTTTGACATCGCAAGCTTGCTGGAGGTGGACTACAGTCACTGAAAAAGTGACAATGAACGGTATATAAATAAGACTGATAAGATAAACGAGGACTTTTTCGCTGGATTTAGAACAGGAAATTTAAAACATACATCCAAAAGTAGATCATAGAGCTGAACTGGATAAAAATAGAAGCTTTGGTGGCTTAAAACGCTAGCTGCGAGATTCCAGTAAATGTTGTTGCGTACTTCGTGTTGGCCTGCAGTATATATTTGCCGTTTAATTTTGAAAACACGGTAATTACTCTAGGTTGTCTTATGAGTTATGTGGTTAATTAATACAATTTTTACAAAAATATTTTGAATCTGGCAAGTAGTGTTGAGACAAATTAGGTGAACTAGTTCACTAGTGTTCTTGCCGTTGGGAATTTCTTATTAATCCAATTATGTAACATATCAGTGACTGAGTCACCTATGCATGAGTCACAGTTTCAATTTGTTCGTATTGCTTTCCAACTATAAGCGCAACGTATACAACGGGTCGGGAGTGATAATAAAGTTGAAGAAGAAATAATGTCTAGTGGACATCCATATATTAGTTTTTTGATCCTTGTTTCACCTATATTTGTAGGACAGCAAGCTAACTGTGGATGAGTTCTCTACAAATTATCACATCTTTGTTGGTAGCTATAGTACTCGTTTTGGGCAAGTCTTACACGACGAATTTTAGATCTTTAATATAATTATAATAATCAATTAGGATTATGTTAATTACGATTGCATTAAGTATAAAGACGTTTTCTTTGTGGAGCATGTTATTTCCAAATAATAGTCAGCTGTATAATATCATGTGTATCTCTGCGATGTTTTCAAATACTTCTACTGCATTTGACACGATAATAAATAAAATAATTTGTTGGGTAAACATAAGTCCTCTTCCATTTCACCCAAGGGACTGGTCAGTTTTTACTTGGTTCGCCTTCGGTCGAATTCAGGTATCTCTATATTAGTTCGTGATGAAAAACTATCGTTCTAAACGCTGCCACAGATGACGCCAGAAGCTACGGAGCAATCAAACGCCAGATGAGCTCACTGACAAAACAAAACATGGAATAGTCACAACGATTTGATCTCGCTAGTTGCTAGGCAGAATAAATGGAATCAAAGATAAATGATTCGGCAGTCGTTCACAGCATACGGGACCATATAGGCAGAAAGTGTAGTAAGTCCAAACCACATGGCAGTCGGTACGCAAAACGAAAAAGTAGTAAAGCGAATTTCCATCACTCTGCAGAAGAAGAAACCAAATTCGAGATTGATACAGAAACAGGGGAAAAGAGGTCTATCAGAAAACAGGAGCCTATAAAGTCACAAGGACAATCATGCACAAGTAATTTAAAATGTACGAAGGAAGAAATTTCAAATCCATAATCTTACACACACATGCAATGGCTCCTGGAATCAATCCTTGGGATAAAAGCAATTGTCGATTTTGGAATGAATATTTGTCCCACTCCCAAAATTTGGAACGAATATTTGTTCCTCCTTCTATCTACAGGATTTTTAAGGTATAGGATTATGAATTATAAAGGTAGGATTAGCAAAATAATGTTTTAAAAAATATTCCTCTTCCACCTCCGATACTTGTGCCATAGTGCCAATTATTGGTTCGATTTGTTCTGATTAGCATGGATATGTTGGCAAATACTTAATTTTTATATTTATATTATAAGCAACTAGAATTGGTGTAAGCTTCTTTTGTAATGACAAACGCATGACACCTTCATTGCCTTTTGTAATTTGTTGTACGCCATGAGGTCATGTGTTTATAATATCTTACAATATTAATTTTAAGCTAATAAAAGTGTGTTTCCCTTCAAAACAGCGATGCATCTGATACGAAATTCTCTTTAAATACTCTGACTCATTATAGGCATTATTCAATTAATATATCTAATTGGAGTCGCATTAAAATAGTGTGGCGATAACCTGGTTAATTCATTTCGGGAAATAGGGCGTTGACAAACAAAGTAAGAATTAAGTATGGTACACATTTGTCTTTTTCTACTACTGTATAATTAGACTAAACAAATTCCAAGAGTATTTTCCCTTGACCATTCTTATTCAAAGTAACTCTTGGAAGACTATTACCAAGAAATGTTCGCAACGTGAAGTCAATTAATATATGTTGTTCGACATATTCCGTCAAAAAGCAATTAATACCATTAACCACTCGAACTCTATAAAAGATACTGATCAGTTGTTCTTTAACCTAACATTTGAAATTTCTAACTGAAAACACACTGTCTACCCAAAGCCGTGATACACGCACAGAAATACACGCACAGAAAGTATGTACAGAAAGTTATATACACGCACAGAAAGTATGCAAATTAAAAAACTTTGGATTCCTGCTGCTAGAATTTCTTTGCACAATGAAAACGATTTTATACATGTTGTATAGAGGAAATACAAGTTAATCAAGTGGAAATAATGTTTGCTCTTTAATACTGATCGTAATGTTGCCAAACTGAGTAATATATATAAAGCCAGCTAGATCACGAGGTTTGTAGGTGAATGACTTCTAAAATTCATGTGTCTAACATGGACATAATATAGACATGCATATTAAAGTAATACCATATAAATTACATGTATCTTCTATAGACGAACTATCTATGCATATTAAGGTATACATGGCGATCATGTGACATGATGTAACGACTTTCATTGGACAATTATCTTATATGCGAATTATTAATGTTGTATACATTTGGTCATTGGCCACTTTGACGAATTGAATATTAAAATCAAACGATTATCTGATAAATTCTCTCAACCTTCCCAAGCATTTTTAAGCACGTTTTGTTCCACACAAATAATTCCAATCCAATTATCTCACTTTTACTCGACTTTCGTTTTCAACAAGAATATTAATATATAATTGTGTATAAACCCACCAAAGACATGGCCCTTGCGTTTGAGAGAAATCAAGTTGGAGTGAAGAGCTTTGGACAAAGTGTCACTGTTCCTAACGACCCCAAGGCCAAGTTGATGTATTATCTTAACTGTATGGCTACGGTAAGGGAAATATATGCTTCCTGTTTTGTTTAAATTAATTGTCACAAAATAAAAGGAAGATTACACCGCGGATCTTTATACACATGCAGTTAAATCGAACGTGGTTCAACAACTATAATCAGGGTTATCCACATGTTGCTTTGAAATCAACACATTACTGAACAATGTCGTAACAAAAATAATTTTATGATATAGCGCAAAGTGCATATTTAAGATAGGGAAATGAATGCAACTCTCAACGAGCTGTATTTATAGGTTTATGCCAATAATTTCTAGCAGGGGAATAGATGATTCTTGACCACAGTCTGTCCACAGATATGCATGTGTGATAAGTAGTGTAATGGTAGATGCTTTCACCTTTAGCAAAAAATGTAAAATAACAATATGCAAATTAGGTAAACGCATGCGTGAAAGCCATGCATTGGTGGCAAAACGTTTCAGCAGCTATTTAACGGACGTAAAATTAAGCAAATTTTCTGATATTTGGACCATTAATAAAACACGTAACAAATTTCTCGCCCATGAACTCAAACTGCGTTTTAACGTTTTAAATTTCGCGCGCAAGCTATTTTTAATGCTGCTAAAAAGGACTCCCCCTGCTCTGGAAAATTTATCTTTACGAAAATTTTTTGAGTTATTCTACATTATAGGTACCCAAACAATCTATATTTCACGATCTGAACGGATTTGTAAAATTGGGTGCCGTTTCAAAATTGTTACAATGTGTAGCATACATACACAATGTGTAGATATACAATGTGTAGCACAAAAAAGAACAATGTTATTTGTTTAGTATTTTGTATCTTTATGTTTGAATCTTAATAATTGGGTAAGCAATTAACAAAATAAAGGCTAGCTAGAATATTCTGTTTGTTAAGGTTTTAGATTTAGAAGATTTGCCACGAGAATTCACAAGCTACTCCAACTACCGGGCACTCAACGACACAATGGCCGGACATTTACTGGAATTGTGCAAGCTAATGTCACCAGATATCCTGAACGGAAAGTGTATATTCCAAGTTGAAGAGATGGAAGGATCTTCAAACAAGTTCGTCGAGCTTTCAGCAGCAAAAACAACAATGGTGGCTACTGCAAGCGTTATGATGGCTGGGAGGAACGTGCAGGTCGCGAAAATTATGTTTTATAAACCAGTTTGGAAGCGTACCTATTATGACGAACCAATCGTGGCATTGCAGCGTAGTCTTGCAACAAGATCTAGACCAGCATTGACTGGATCTCGCTCCAGCGGCAAAAAGAAGAGCAATTGTGTTCTTATGTAAGCTTAATATTGACGATCAGAATTTGCCATCTTAATCTGTGACTCTACAATTAGCACGTGAATTAACATTTGGTAAACGTTTTAGTTGGATCGAAATACATAACTCTCTTAGAACGTTAACATGACATGATTGTATTTAATTTTGTGAAGCACACGGAAGGCCAATTATATATGGCTTCGTCATAATTCCTTATTCTATAAACTTTTTACTTATTTTTTTGCACTACAGGATCCAAAATATAAATATTGTGATTTTCCGCTTTATTCTAGTTGTATTCCTATAGTCAGTTGGTATGGTTATTGTACTAATAATAATTACTGACTGAAAATAAAATACTGAATAAGCGCCTGTTCTTCTACTACGTGCATTGAGAAAATTATGTGGCACTTAGGGCGGTTTATATGATCCCGCTTAATATAAGCGAGATTCAGTGAAGTGTGGATTATTTTGAGCAATTGAACAGGGCCTCTTTTAATATATAGACTGTGGGGATATGTCCCCCAGCCCTCTCACTGCCTCCTCCAGTCGACCATTTTGTCCCCCACGCACCAAGTGAGGTCCCTAAGAACTACCTGTAGTAGGTGGTCAACCAGCAATTATATATCAAAGTGAGGAAATGATGTTAAGTTGTTAAAATTTCTGAATTTGACCATCATCTGCAGGCCTGTATAGCTAGCTATGAGTCAACCGAGTCAGTTGACTCGGTACGCCAGAATTTGGGGACTAAAATTTAAACATCGCCAGAAACCTAAACCATGACTGAAATAATGAAATAATGGCATTTTAAAACGAAAATCTAGTTTAGTTTTTCCAAGCAAAGATACTTCAAAGCGACCACCCTATCTTGCTCTTCAGTGACACTGAGAAGACGAATGCGTCGATTTCAAGTACCCCAATACATGTAATACAGTGCTGTAGAATTTGAAGTGTGGTGAATGATAATACTATACTACGCACATTTTCATTACCGCATCATCACAGCATGTTGCCGTTTTGGGACTGGATTACATTTGGGAGATTGTGAAATTGCAGTAATTGTGTCACTGTTTATAAGGTTAATTTCTTGTGTGAACACTGCTCAAAATGCTGGAAATAGCTTATCTGAGCTTCAGGAAATCCAGAATATTCGGGGAGGGAAGGAGGCCGGCGCCAGAAGTTATGTAGTGGAAGAAGACGATTAATAGCATTCAACAACATTTGTTTTAAAATTTTGTCTAAAACATGGAATTTCATACAATTTGTAACAATTAAGCTAGCCATTTTGTTAGATCATCAAGTGCGACTTATTTCAATTGCTCAAAATACTTCGCACTTCATTGAATCCTGGGTAAGCGGGACCATATTGATACCCTGATTTTATAGTCGCTCAAAAAACGTCGGAGTATAACTATGCTACAAATGCATGCGGACACTGGAACTCAAAATCGATTAATATTTCTTTTAGTGCGTGTTCATATATGAGCTCTATTTGCCGTACGTGAAGCTCACCTGAGCGTGATGAATCAGCTCTGTGTTCATATGACTGTTCCTGTCCCAACTCTGTTGCGACAAAATTAAATTATGTATAAACATGGTGTCTTCGAAATATGTTTTTGTTGTTCTTAAAACTGTAGCGAATTCTATAAAGACCGCAACGATAACTCCAATACCAAGTAATGCCCTATCATTGGGTGAGGCCAACATGATGGCCAATACTCAATAAAGTGATTTCTTTTAGGTATAAAACACGCGCGTAGTTCGCGCAGGCTGGGAGCTGAAAATTGGATCGTTATTTTTCAGTTTTTGCACGTAAATGCTCCTTTTTGGTCGTAAATAACCTTGATAGTCAAACGTTTGCCGATATTTCTTCTTAGGGGTGCAAGTAAAGGCAAAAGCCCGACTAAACAAACAGTACACTTAAAAATATGAAACTTTTACGTACATATAATGAAGCTGATTTTTTACCCAGAATTTTGTGAATGTCTGTATCGGGGGATAGGGTGGTCGGCGCAATTCCTGCAAGCGGTAAAACACGAACTTTTCCACTTTAGGGACCGCTCATAAAGTAAAAGGGGGGGGGGGTGTTCTCGGAAAATCATATATTTGGTGTCTGCACTTTTGGTAGCCCACCCCTTAATACCTGCACGAAAATTTGTGGCCCACCCTTGAATTGGTGCATGTTTGCAAAATTATGACCCACCCTTTCAGAAAGCCGAAAGATACCAGCGTTCTATTTTTCTGTTGCCAAATAATTCTGTGTTATAATATTCAATAGCTATTCAAATGATGCAATTAAAATTCAGGGCCTCTTCTAAGGACGTGTAACTGGAGGGGACATATTTAGCGGGGGACCTGGGAGAAGTTCCAGTCGGCAAGTCTGTATCACTGTACTGCAGCTACCAGCATATATTTGCATGGTTTAACTAATAAGTATACGTCATAGGGCAGCAGATCAGGCCGTAACTAGGATTCTGAGACAACCGAGTCGACCACCGAAGGTGCGAGCTTCCAGAGGGGTCTGGGGCATACTCCCAAAACGTTTGGATTTCTTGAAGCTCAGATAAGCTTTTCCCCGCATTTTGAGGAGTTTTCCAACAAGAAATTAACCTTATAAACAGTGACACAATTAATTTCACAGTCTCCCAAATGTAATCCAGTCCCAATAAGGCAACATGGTGTGATGTTAGTGATGATGCTGTAATTAACATGTGTGTGGTATTATACAATTATTTTATGGTTTCCGTGTTTGGATGGCCTGATCCAAACACGCGGGAATACTGCGAGAGTTAAGAAAAGCGCGCGAAACACGAGCCGAAGGTGAGTGATTATGCGCGCTTTTCTTAACTCGAGCAACATTCCCAAGTGTTTGGATCAGGCCATCCAACACGGAAACCACAAAGTAATTGTTTTATAAAATAACAGCAACACGATAGTCTTCTGTGACCTGATCCAAACACGGGTTTCGACCAATCAGAGCACGCGTTTTATACATGTTATTTTATAAAGTATCATCATTCACCACGCATCAAATTCTAAAGTGCTGCATTACATGTATTGAGGTACTTGAAATCGACGCATTCGTCTTCTCAGTGTCACTGAAGAGCAAGATTGGGTGGTCTTTTTGGCGTATATTTGCTTGGAAAAACTAAACTAGAATTACTCATAGCCAGTTACAGACGTGCAGATGATGGTCAAATTCAGAAATGTTAGCAACTTAACATCATGATTTTTTTCTGTGTTGATGTGATGTACTCAAGTGAATATGATGGTTGTGATGTTACTCTGAGTGTATACAGCTATTTCAATTAAGGTTGTCCCCCGAACAAAAGCAGAAAAGTCGAATATTAGCGCGAAAGGCTGCTGGGAATCGCTAATAAATGCATTCATTTATTAGCGATTCCCAGCAGCCTTTCGCGCTCGTATTCGACTTTTCCGCTTTGCTCGGGGGACAATCTTAATTGAAATAGCTGTATACACACCGGGCAAGCTTGAAAAATATGCGTGGCCACGGTGGGAATCGAACCAACGACCTTTGGAACACTAGCCCAATGCTCTACCAACTGAGCTACGCGGTCAGGTCGGTTCGAGTAAGTGATATTTTGGAACAGAATCTAGTTCCTTCGATATCAATGTAATCTAGTAGTAATCATGACTTTTTTTCTGTGTTGATGTGATCTACGCAGGCGAATCATAGTATGATGCTTGTGATGTTACTCTGAGTGTATATCCACACCGGTCGTAGGTTCGATTCCAAAGGCATATTTGTCAAGCTTCCCCACACTAAATGACCCTCATCGAGCGGCGCCTAAGGGAATTTTACTAAACGACCCTCATCGGGCGGACGTTTTAATAGCTAATTCGCCTCTTTTTATTCTATTACTTATAAGTACATCACATCGAACTAGATTCTGTTCCGAAATATCACTTACTCGAACCGACCTAGCCGCATAGCTCAGTTGGCAGACCATTGGGCTAGTAATAATAAAAAATTCCAAAGGTCATAGGTTCGATTCCCACTCTGGCCAGGCATATTTTTCAAGCTTGCCCGGTGTGGATTACAGTAAGAGAACATCACAAGCATCATATTCACCTGAGTACATCACATCAACACAAAAAATCATGATTACTAGATTGCATTGATGTCGAAGGAACTAGATTCTGTTCCGAAATATCACTTACTCGAACCGACCTGACCGCGTAGCGCAGTTGGCAAAGCATTGAGGGTAGTATTCCAAAGGTCGTAGGTTCATTCCCACCGTGGCCACACATATTTTCCAGCTTGCCCGGTGTGGACTAACATCGTTTAACGGTTAACATCGTTTTCTGACTTTGATACATAATTGCTGGTTGACCACCTACTGCAGGTAGTTCTTAGGGACCTCACTGGGGGGAGGGGGGAAAATTGCCGACTGGAGGGGCCAGTAAGAGGGCTGGGGGGGGGAGGGTCATGTCCTCCCCAGTCTATATGTTAAAAGAGGTCCTGAATTAAATACAGAAAGGTCTTTCTTTGCATGGAACTTCCTATGTATACTGCATTATGCAGTATCTTTCTCATAATTAGAGACCTTTAGTTTGACATTTACAGCTAACGCCAAACTGCTAACGGATTGTGATTTAACTATGCTCTTTTAGAAATTATACTAATTTTGTTACATAATAAACATGCTACACTAGTAATCGGAAAATTGAAGGCTTGTCGGTAAACTAGTTAATTCATCGTCGGTAAAATACTAAAATGAGAAGTAACAAAAAATTTATTAAAACTGAAGCAATTATTCTGCAATTTCATCTGGTATTTCGTTGGTAAATCAAGAATTCAAGATTTCTGCTGGCGATTAAATGCTCGATCATGTCTGATGTCTAACAGAATAATGTCTATTGAGAAATACGTTATTCGATAGTGGTTTTACATTGATATCCTGTGGTCGGTTAAATTGCGGCAGCACGCGGTGCGCTAATCCTGTATTTGCGTGATGTATCTGCCAACAATAATATTATATATAATCCGATATAATCGATGCGCGATTTAATAGCATTCACCGGCTCACCGCATGTATTTGTGTAAATTATACAACATCGCATTTCAAAATCGTTACGGTCGTCGGTTCTTTCGCGCAATTGCTTTTATCGACTTTTAGCTGATTGAACAAAAATTATATGTCTATATTTATAGTTATATATAAGCACTAAAATATAAAGCATAGTCTGCATAGACAAATAATAAACCAATTGCACATTTAGAATCGGAATATAATCGCCTTAAAGGGTAATGGCAATAAAAAAATTCATTGCTTTATCTGAAAGAGCATGAAAAAATATGCCGATTGGCCGTTTACTGCTCTATTCTGTCTCATCTGCTTCCGAGCACAACGTGTGACGTCATTGGTAGGGTAAGTATGTTTAATGAATACTAAACTGAAGCATAGCTCAGTTATTATGGGCCCAAATCAAATGAAATTTTGGATACTGATTGTACATGATGAGACGCATTGAAAAACACTTCTAATTTTGTTGCCAAGGTAACAATGTCGTTCTCAGGCCCCTTGCGCCAATTTTATAAAACAGCTTTATTCATGGTACTTATAAGAATAAAATAATGTCAGAAGTATGTGTACCATACCTATGCATGCCAAAAGTTTACTTGCATGATAATAATTCGAAAATGACATACACATAGATAAATGCAACTAGTTATTCAAAATCAGTGTAAGGGGCCTGGGAACGACTGCTTTGCCTTGACAACAAAATTAGAAGTATTTCCCATGCGTCTCATCGTGTACTATCTGTATGCAAAATGTCATTTGATTTGAGCCAATAATAACTGAGCTATGCTTCAGTTTACTATTCATTAAACATACTTACCCTACCAATGACGTCACACGTTGTGCTGAATCAGCAATTTATATTTTGTACATTTTTGCGTATAACTTCGGAACCAGATGAGATAGAATAGAGCAGTAAACGGCCAATCGGCTTATTTTTTCATGCTCTTTCAGATAAAGCAATAAAATTTTTTATTGCCATTACCGTTTAACTCAACATTTTTCATGTAAAGTACTACGTAATTTATTCTTGTCTAATTCTTGTGTGACAAAGTTTGTAAATTAAAAATAAACTTGTACACATAGCGCGTCACATACTATGATACATACGCGTCGGTTGACTCGCGTACAGCACATCTTAGTGGTCTTCCTCATTTCTGGCATTTTGTTAAGGTGGCTCCCTACAGTTTTAGGTCTGTGTCGCGGAAATTTTGTCCACGCGCGAGATTAGTAGTGCTACACGCAACACGCGTGTCAACGTTGCACGCGTGGCGGTTTTTTTTAAATTGCGGTTCCAACGAATATATTTATTGCGCCAAAACGTCGTGATATACACGCGCGGGCCTTCGTGGGATTGTCGGCTGGTCGCGCGAGGAAATTGAAATCCTGATCTTTGTGACGTCACAGATAAAAATAAATGTATTTTTCTCGTGTTTCTAACCTGAGTATCAGGCTCTATTTTACAAATAGAGCCTGACACAAAACTTAACCTGATCGCTTTCCGCCCACAGCAAAGTTTATATTTAGTATCCAATCAAAATGTCGCAGGAGAAATTTAAATTTCACACAACGACAACAACAATCTAATTATAGCATACCCAGCCCACTAAACGGCTGAATTTAAATTAAAACTGCAATGAACTTATAAAATTAACAAAAATAATCACAAATTAGCGAAATATATTGCAAATGTAGCTTTAAATATTAAATCGCCATCCGATTGCTCTCTCCTCCGCAGAGGTTTCAGTGACTACAATGAGCTTTACATGGCGCTTGCCGTATTTATCAACAAACTGACGTATAATTATAAAGTATATATATATATATATATATATATATATATATATATATATATATATATATATATATATATATATATATATATATATATATATATATATATTAAGTATACTTTATAACTATACGTCAGTTAGTCGATAGTGCAATCTGATGGCGATTTAATATAAGCTACATTTGCAATATATTTCGCTAATTTGCGATTATTTTCTAATTTTACTGCAGTTTTAATTTAAATTCAGCCGTTTAGTGGGCCGGCTATAATTGTAGTTGTGATCGTTATAAAATATATCAACAACAATAGTATAATCTAATTAGCACCAGCCAATCAAATGACAGATTTAAAAAATTGTTTGTCTAATCGGCCAATCAGCGCTCAGTCCAGATTCTGGACTGAATAACCAGGCAAAATGCCGCTTTTGTGTCAGGCCGTACTTTTCTCCCCTTCGCCCGCGATCAGGCGTGCCTGTGCCCTAAAAAGTACGGCCTGATACTCAGGTTATATAAACTGATGAAGGCAGAACTGCCGAAACGTTTTTAACTTTTAAGCTTTTATTTTCGTATGTTTTAGTTTTTTTCTTTTAATAAATTGATGGTCGAAGTTGCATAGTCTCTGATTTTTAAATTGATTTTTATATATATATATATATACGACAGTACTTGCTGTGAATCCTATTTGGATCCTTCGCCCTCGAGGAGACTTCGTTTGGCATTGCCATACTAAATATCAAAGCTTATATATATATATATATATATATATATATATATATATATATATATATATATATATATATATATATATATATATATATATATATATATATATATATATATATATATGTGTGTGTAAAAATTTCCACTCGATAATTTCCATCTACAAGACCTTTCAATTATGATACAGTATAGCATGCATAATATCAATTTTCACCATTCCTGCATGATCATCTCAATTCGTAATTGATGGATTACTTGTGATGTCCAAAGTACGCTCTACATTCATCACTAAGCAGCTTTTCTGTTTGTAATGCTCTAACAACGCTTGCCACATACTACAAACGCGAATCAAGTTCGCATTACCTAAAAGAAAACCAAACTTAATTAGCAGTCAGGCCTAGTTCACTTATGTATCATGCGCTGAATCAAATTCGATGTTTAAACTTAACGGCTGAAAGCTGCATGAGAAAAAACAATACAGTATTTAAAAATATTGTTTGTATACAACTTTTTTAACAACTATAGTTTACAGCACAAAACTATGACACTCGCGAAAAATCACGGTTTAATTGGGGGGAAAACATGCACAACAACAGAATGTATACTTTGAATTTCCTCTTACCAACAATACAAAGACCTCGTTTAGCCCTGGTCAATGCGACGTTTATTAGATGTGAATCAGTTATAAATCCAAGATTTTCCGACAGCCATGATCCAGATGGTTTCATCTCAATTTGTCTTTCAGGAAGAGACCGTACCAATGACAAAATGACGTAATTTTTCTCACTTCCTATTGGTGT
>CACRXK020001543.1:0-52876 GCA_902702795.2 Paramuricea clavata
TGGCACCACCCCAGTAAAAAATATGAAAATCCGTCTATGGACTGGTCCCTTATGGCTTTAGCAGTCGTTTGCATATGCCAGAATGACAATCGTATATGACTAGTTGTATCTTAATAGGAGAATATTGTTTGCCGCTAGTTCAAGGTATCATTGTGAGTTCATTTATTGACTGTACTATACTTCATCTTTGATATTTCTGTACTTGTTTGTCAGGTGTTACTCTGAGTGTGCGTCCACACCAGGCAAGCTGAAAAGTTTGCCTGACTACTGTGGGAATTATCAAAACTGTGACTTGTCTGGTGTGGATGCACTCTCAGAGTAACACCACAAACATTGTATTCACCTGAGTACATAACACCAACACACACAAAAAAGTATCATTTCTGTACTTATTTTGTAGGTTTTGGGTAATTCAAAAGTTTTAAAACAAAAAGTTCCCAAAGGCATTTATTTATATGGAAGTGTAGGTAAGTTTGGATCTGGTTTAGATAGCTTATAAGCATTATGGGGCAACAGATCATGGACACAAAAATATATATAGGAGAGAGAAAAAATATAATACTTTATTTCCTCAGGTTGTGGAAAGACAATGTTGATGGATATGTTTTATGAAAATGTTCAGTTGGAAAGTAAACAAAGAATTCATTTTAATGCTTTTATGATGGATGTTCACAGTCGTAAGTGTTAAAATCTCTGATGGGTTATTTGTAAGGGATTATTTGTCAACAGATCTAACAGATTTTGTCATATCAACTTTTCCTCAATGGAGAGAGGGGTACTTTATTGACCTGCATATTAGGCCTTGTTTTTCTTTTTGGCAGGAGAGGGATTGAGCTAGAGGCATGGCATGGAGCCTGTGTTGGGTTAAAGCTTTATTATTCAAATTAAATGTGTTACCATAGTTTTGAGGACTATCAGTCCCTAATGCTGTCCTTTACAAAACTAGGAAAGCAATTTACAGCTCTTGCAAAATGCATTGTCTGAAAACTTATTTATCACCTTCAATGAAACCATGGGGGAGTGTTTTACCACTCTGCTGCTTTATACTACTGTAAATTTCTGATATCTTATGATATCAATCCCCTTAATTAACAAACCTGGGGAGCAACTTATCACCCTGTTGCTTCATACAGAATCTATACAAACATTTGATCTTTATTTTTCAGGTGTTCATAAGTTCAAGAGTACATTACCACCAAGAGATAGAACAAAAAATAAATCTCAACCTGTGGATCCCATTCCACCAATAGCAACTGAGATCAGTGAGGAGTCCATGCTCCTGTGTTTTGACGAGTTTCAGGTGAGAGCCACACCTGATGTCCTGATGCTCAACCCTCTTAAGTTCTAAATACTTGTTACAGTTTTGTGTGAAAGTTAATTACAGATGTTGTTATGTTTGATCTTTAGGTGACTGATATAGCTGATGCAATGATTCTTCGTCGTTTGTTCACAGCCTTATTTGAAAATGGTGTGGTGGTCATAGCAACATCAAACAGAGCACCTGATGGTAATGCACCTCAAATTGAATCTTACATTACATTTTACAGTAATACAAATCATTAAAAATTTGCATATCATGACAAGTTGCTTTGTGAGTGATAAGAAGAGTGCTCTTTTCCCTTGTAGAAAACTACAGTCTTTTTTGAATTTTTTTTCATGAAAATTCTTACCAAGTTAACTGACTCTCATAATTATGGACCTGATGTGCTTCGTGTTCTAGTTTAAATGCCCAATACAACCAAATCTTATCAAAAACACATTTCTTTAGATCTGTATAAAAATGGACTTCAAAGAAGCAATTTTGTGCCTTTTATACCAATTTTGAAGGTATTTACCAAAATATACAAAGACAATTAAAGTTTTGCTCATGACGTTTTCTGCATTGCATTACAGTAATTGGGTAAAATCTGTTTAAATATTTTTGACAGGATAGATGTGAAGTAATTTGTCTTGATTCAGCAGTTGACTATCGTCGATTAGGTGTGTATAGAATTATTCTGCGTATACAGTAGCTATTCTGGTTATATTACTGTTCTGGAGTGTTTGGATAACATTTCCTTCTAATTGGTAATTGTTACAAAAATTTATTCTAATTCTTTTTAGATTTGAAATATGAAGAAAACGTGTACTTCAGGTTAGATCTCCTTTCTTTCAATATATCTGAAGAGATTCCTGGTCGAAAAATGTAATTTTTGTATTTAGTTCTTCAGATGAACAGTCAGATGTTGAACTGGATAAAATTTTTGGTAGAATTGCAGAACAACAAAAGAAAGGTACAACCTGCAGCTTTTATTTTTGACAATTTCACCGCAAGTGTAAGTAAGACGCTATACGTATATAGTCAAATTTTGGATCTGAGTCATACACACATAAAAACGCACAAGTTGTTACAGGTCTGCAAACAAGATGTTACAAATCTGTTCACAAGCTGTCATTAACATTTAACAAGTTGTCTTCGCACTGCTTGTTCCCAGTTGTTGGAACAAGTTTGGAACAAGTAGTTAACAACTTGTACCAAGCTTGATGGCATTATCAGACTTGTAGCAAAGTTGTTCTAACAAGTCTGGATATAACAAGAATGTTACAAGGTTGATGACACAAGGTTGTAACAATATTGTTATATCATGACTGTATGGGACTTGTTGGAACAACCTTGCAATGCAACAAGTCTGATAATATCAACAAGGTTGTTACAAGTTGTTAACAGTTGGCAAACTGGCAAACTTGTTGACAACTTGCGACAAGCAGTGCGAAGACAACTTGTTGACAAACTTGTTACAAGATGTGAGACTTTTGCGTGTGTATGTGGTGGCCTTATCCGTAGTTGGCTCAAGAATCCAGACAACGGATAGCTTATGTCATGTTGTGCCAATGCTTGCGTTGTAGTAAAATGAGGCTTAACTATTGCAAGTGCAAGTACTTTGGAAAGAAACTTAGGATGAAAAGTTTTTATTTCAGTTGATCGTCATTGCCATGAAGGAGCACGTGATCTTCGTGTACTTGGACGAACTTTACACGTGCCCAACAGCTGTGGTAGATTGGCTGACTTTACGTTTTCTCAGCTTTGTGAACAGGTATGGGTTTCTTCCTTGGAGCTTTGTTACTCAATTTCTCAATTCATCAATCTTTGGTAATTTTTGCCCCACCCTCAGATGCGATTCCCGGGTATAAAACTTAGCTCACTACCCTCTACACTTCTTTCAGCCACTAGCAGCAAGTGATTACATCACATTATGTAAAAATTTCGACACGATCATTGTACGCGGAATTCCTGTGATGAACTTACAACGACGAACTGAAGCAAGACGTTTTATTACTATGATAGATACGTTTTATGACAATAAGGTAAGCAAGTGGTTAAACATTTGAACACTCAGGCAAGTCATTCCCATACTAGGAAATAATATTTTTGTTTCTAGGATCCTATATGCATGTTGGGGTCAAAGTTCCTATAATTATAAAAAAATTTCTGTGCCTGTTAGCATTATGCAATCCGTAAAATTTTTGCCACCAAGGCCAAGTCTGAAAGTCATAGTTGCCAAGATCCAGCATTATTTCCTGCTACGATCGATCATTGCTACACTATTTTCAGTTGCGATCCTCATATTTCGTGTTTGTTATTGAAGGTGAGAATCATCTGTTCTGCTCAAGCTGTTCCTCAATATTTATTTGAAACATCACCTGTATCAAACAGCCAAGTGGAAGACCAGAGAGCGTTGATGGACGATTTAGGAATTGCTGAGGTATTTACTGCACTGATGTACTCTGTTAGACTAGTACGATCCTGGCACTCCACCAGCAACTGTAATATTCCTCGAGATCCAGTAAAGATCATCCATTATTGATCCAGTGTTACTACAGGAGAAAACCTAAACTAAACAAACTTTATTTATACTGGATAGCTCTATCAGTTCTAAACTGTTCTCCCTAGAGGTCCAGTAAGGATCATCTCTTATTGATCCAGTGTTACTACAGGAGGAAACCTAAACTAAACTAACTTTATTTATACTGGATAGTTCTATCAGTTCTAAACTTTTCTCCCTAGAGGTCCAGTAAGGGTCATCTCGTATTGATCCAGTGTTACTACATGTGGAAACCTAAGCTTTATTTAACCGTAATCACAAGTCGAGGTACTCTTCTTATATACGATTGAGAGTTGAGACCTTTGTGAAACATTGTTTAGAACGAGGGTGCAAGTCTGAGTATGTTTACTGCTGAGGAAGAACTGTTTGCATTTGATCGCACAATATCGAGGATGACGGAGATGCAGACGAGACAATACTGGGACAGTGGGTATGTTAGAGATATGAAAGCCAGCTGAAATACGGTATTTTATTTATTAGGAAATATTTTATATATATTCATTGTTCTCGCAAGCCTAGCAAAAAAATGGAAGGTGCAACGGTATTTTATTACGTGTATTACAAAGTATTTTATATATTTTCCTTCCGACTAAACTGTGAAGTTCCAATGTATGAGAAAGAAGTAAAATTGCAAAGATCTGTACAAAAAAAACCCACCTCAGACAGAAATAAGAGAAACATAACTGAACAGATATAACATTGAAGGAGCTGACGACCTGTTTGCTTCTTAAGTATTTAATTTTAAATTTAAGTTATTCAATTTTCGCTAGAAACAATAAAAATAACAAATATAGTAATGAAGGCTTGTCGGAAAACCACAACAACGCGCATAGTCTGAATCACAATCGCGCCCTGATCACAATCGCGTCTACACTGCATGGGTAAAAAATCAATTAAACTCGAACGGTCTGTGCCAGCTTAGGTACTGTATCCAGGCATCCTCGTTCCCAGGGCTTCTCGGCTGCCTGGTATCCAGGTGATCTGACGATTAGCAAAAGGACTGGGACTAGCAACAGAATAGAAATCCAGTTTCGTACCTTTAATCATTTGTGACGCCCCGATTATTTTGTGAAACTGTTTGAAACTTCGTGTCTGTGTCTTGCACAGGGAAATGAATATCTGAGACAAATTTGAGATAGAAATCTAATACGGTTAATGAGTAATTTTAAACCAGAAATGGATATCTACTTTACAACTAGTGCCAGGCCTTTTCCGAGATCACCTGGATAGTGACTGCGGATTAACAGAGATTCAACTATACGCGAACAATACGTACAAGTAGAACGTTTACGTCTGGTAGTTAGTATAGAAATTGCGGCTAACTTAACGACGAAGGGCCTTCGGTCGAAGTTTTACTTGTATTTTACAGGTAGTTGAATCTCTATTGTATTGATTCTATTTACCCACAAAAAATATTTACAAGTTGAACGTTAACGGGCTAGAGACCTCTGGAAATCCTGTTGGACTTTTATGACAACAATTCAGGACTACCAATTCGCAGTCTTCTAAAAAGTCAATTACTAAAAACAACACGTTGTGAATGAGTGTATATGGGTTAGAGTTATTGGACTAAGTGTATAGCCAGACAGGTGCACAGAGATATGCAGTAATAGAGGTCAAGAAATAAGGGGATAAAAATCAATCACGTGGTCATTATAATATAGTGTATCACTGTATACAATATTGTTAGGGTATATATCAATTTATTAAGTTTACTAGGAATATTTACAACACGCTATCTACACTAAAATTATGTATGAATGTGAACTCAACATGAAACGTTTTAAAAGGCATCCTATTGTAAGAAAATATATTACATATGAACTGTATTCTAACGACATGCATTCAGAGTTCCAGAGTATTCTCACACCATGACTCGCCTTCTATTTTACAAGAGGATTCCTACAAAATAAGACCAATTCGTTAGTCTGATTGCTCTAGCAGACCTAGCTGCCAATTTGTTAACAAAACTAACTTTATCTCCTGTGGACAACTCTATGAGTACTAAACTGTTCTCCCTAGAGGTCTGATAAGAAGCCTAAACTAAGTTTATTTATACTGGATAGCTCTATCAAATCAATACCTACAGCAGGCTTTCAGACTCATTTTAAGTAAGCTTGTAGTTGTGTTGAAAAATCATTTTGTTGATTTCGGTTGTCCATAATGAAGAAATCATTGTACAAATCAAATGTGATGGAGTTGCAAGTTGTTCATCATTTTTGTTCACGTTAATACTTTGCTTATAACTGAACTTAATAACTTATGTAGCTGAACTTATGTAGCTGAACTTATTCAACAATGACTATAAAGTTCTTGAAAAAAAAAATGAACGAAAAACAGCGAAACTTTTGCAGCAAAAAATTGCATTGCTGTTTTATTTCAATTCTGGCTTGTTTCGGTTCCTTAGTTAATAGTTACAAACGATGCACTACAGATTTATGCAGTCCTGTTATATATCAGAGAAACTCAGAAAGAACCTGGTGGTAAACCTCCAGCTTGTTTTGAAAGCCCTGCTAGAGAGAATCATCCCTGTCTGCTACAATACAGGCCTGCAACGTCAGCCTATGATCGTACTACTGGGAGACACTTTACTAGCCTGCGAACAGGCTCTCAAGCTGAATTGAGAGCCTGTTCGCAGGCTAACACTTTACCTGCAACACAAGCAGTCATAAAGCAGGCCAATGTTCCAGCAAGCAAAGCACGCATTGCCAAGGTAGCTAAATCAGATTTTCTGTTTGGAGCCAACGGACCCAATCCACCAATTTGAATTCCAATTGATGAGAAATTTGAAAAACCACATAGGGCGTAGGTGGCGATGATTTGAGAGCGTTCCTGTACGGAGGAAAAGTAAATTTAGATGTACTGTTAGAATATTGATGGCGGGGTCCAGTGTAGATAGTATTCAACAACAACCTCTTGTGTTTTGTCCAATGTAACTAGTATTCAATAAACTATTCTAGTTTGTGTAGGTTGATCAGATATATTTAACCCATTGAGTGGAAGTACTCTCCACTTGACAAGTAAAATCGTCTGGCATTAGACAGAGTAAAATACTGAAGTAGGGCGCATTGCCACTTAAAGGGTTAATCTCCAATTTAAAAATGAGGTCTGCATCTGGGGGTTTGGTGGGGGCTGGGTCATCTCCGGGTACTCTGGTTTCATGGGTTGGGATCTATAGAAGTACAACCCCATATGTATTGGCTACAGTTATATTCATATTATGATTAACTGAAAATATAATCTTGGTCAGTCTTGGTAGCAGACGTCATGATAACAGGCAACTGTGGTGTGACAGAACTTACCGAAATTGTCCTACCACCATTGTCTTCCTTGGCATTCTTGATATACTCACTGAGGTCCAAGTAAGCAATAAATTCATTTGCAAATGTTTTAATTCCCAAGAGTTCTCCCACAATACCACAATCTTCCCAGTCGACTCCCATGATGAATGCGAACGGACGTAATATCCAGGAACATATAAACTAAAATTTGAAATGATTCATTTTGTATAATTGAATGAACAGACTCATCAAGAATAGATTTAGGACTTGATTGAAATGCAAATTATGATTCAAATTAGAACAATTAGTTAGAATGAAACTGATTAATGAAGCTAATTAGGAAAGTTAATGAGAATGAAATAGCATGTGAATTAGAATGAACACTATTGCAATTAGAATAACATTACTGTAGCTGACCTTGAAACTGAGTTCAGGATGGTCAACCATGGAACCAACATATGACAAGATTGCATCAATAAATGCAAGGAATGCCAGAAATGCAATCAAATTTGCAGCAATATTTGCTACTAGTGGTATAGCATTTGACGCTCCCGAGGCTGCTGCTTCGATAACATTTACTTCTGTCCTGTATTAATCAGTTAAAACAATTCATTAGGGTTTCATAACTCAATAACCCATTGAGCGGCAGCACTCTCCCCTTGACAAGTAAAATCATCTGGCGTTAGACATAGAATTCTATGAGTAGTGGTAACTATTTTAGAAATTTGGCAAGTCAACTTACATTCTAGGAATATCAATATCATCCGATGTCTTTGTCTCAGATTCCTCTGTCTCAGGGTACATGAGTTTTGAAATTGCTAGGGCAGCAGGGGCAGACATGACGGAAGCGGATAGGATATGAGATGGGTTGACACCAAATGATATATATGCAGCCAACACCCCACCAGCTATGGTTGCAAAGCCACCCGTCATGACAGCGTGTAGTTCAGACATTGTCATCGTTTGTAAGAATGGTCGAACCATTAGCGGAGCTTCTGTCTATAAATGAAAGAAAATGCTCTAAACTGTAGAACTGTTTCAGCTGCTTTAACAATGCTATAGAAGCCATAGGTGGCATCACAAAGTATCTTATCAACCCTGCCTACAAATCCCAGACATTTTGTGACCAAAATAGAACTACATACTTGTCCAACAAAGATATTCCCAGCGGCATTCAGAGATTCACTACCAGATGTCTTCATTGTGACATGCATAAGCCATGCTATTTTTGTTATAACCACTGGCATTATACGAAGATAGTACAGAACTGATATAGCTGAACTGAAGAATATGATGACAGGCAAGACCTACAGAGAAATTATATATTATTAAGTCTATTTTATCACCAGTACCCAAATTAATCACAACCATCCACTATTTTTTCACCAGTGCCTTGCTGTAGTACAGAGATCAAGACATAGTGAACAGTCTAGAAACTCCTTTTCAATTATCATTCTTGCAAGCAAGAAATGCTTACACCATAAATAATGGTTGGATGGTACAGTACATATACATGGTGTTTGTGTTGTCAGAAACATCACTTGCTAAGCTCTCTGTTAATACTCAACTCACTTTAAAAGCAAAAAAATGAGCTTTAAAACTATCACCAAAGACAAATATGGAACCGGCATCAGAATAGTCAAGGAAAATATTGATTTGGTCTCCCATCACTTCGAAGATTTTATTTCCAACACTAGTTCTTAGAATCAGTAAACCAAAGATGAGCTGTAAAGCTAAACCCCAGATAACAGGTCGCCACACAATCTATGAAAAAAATGAAAATGTTACGATTGAATGCTTCATCAAACCAGATGTGAACTCTATTAAAACCAATGACTCTTACATAGTAAAATTATCTTGGTAAAAGTCATTGTCTTGACCAGTATTTGAGCTCACATCAGGCATCTAGGCCATTGCTTTACCCCATTCAGCTATCAGGGATTGGATTTACTGGAAGCAAGTTTCGTCCAGTCAAATACCCTACAATTGTAACAGCTATACTCTACCTTGGAGCGGTGCTTTGAGAAAATATAAGCGATGAAAATATATGCAACTAAACCAAAAAGTGAGAGGAATCGTATTGGTTTCTTTCTTGTGTCAATAGCAAGGAAAACTATAATGGCGATTATCAATACTGCATACACCACCCTATAAATAAAAAGCATTTAAATTAAATTAATCAACTGTTAAATGTGTGATGGCGGATCATTCCAGAAAAGATCCACATTCCCACTATGGGGAAAATCTACTTATGATCATAGTAAAACATACTGAGGTGTCAATTTATAATCCACTGTAGCTTAACATACCATTTCAAATACTTCCAATGATTATCAACCCAGTCAGCTACAGGTTGAATCAGCCAGTTATGGATCTCTGCACCACAATGCTCACGCACGACCATCCATGTTAAACAAAACCAGACAAAAATCCCAATACCAAAAAGCCCTGCAGCTTCGTTAAAACCAACTTTCATTATTCCAATAATACTGTAGAGAATGACTACAAAGTCTAGTGCAGCAACAACAATCATGATCCAGTGTTTGTGCCAAACTTGAGATAGAAATTGTGGCAATGGTTTTGTGTCCTCATACTGATACACTAGGTTACGTTTTGCTACTGGTGATTCCACAGCATTCGCTTTAGGCTCTTTTAGTTCAATCTGATGGTTTGAATAAAACATATTGTAATATATTATTGAGGTCAATCCTTGTAAAGATGCCAATCCCAGACAGTTTTCATACAAATTATTGAGTATGAGGTACTGGTGGAACAGTGTTAAGGCCTCATTCCAATGCGAAATGTGAAAAATTTCGCATGAAATGAATTAGGTGCATGTGCAGTAAAGATAAATTAGGCTTTGCAAGAAAAAAATTTCGCTTCACCAGTGAGTAGAAGCCGGTTCTACCACCACTAAGGTGGGAAAATCGGGAAAAATTCAATAGAATCGCTCATGTGCAACCATCCGTATTTCGCAGACACAATTCCTTGTGAAGCATTTCACCATCGTGGAATCGGGCCTTTCAGCAGTTGCCCGATTGGTTTGTTCCAGGAAGATCCACATACACACCCCTCCCCCGACAAACATTTTGCCATCCAGGAGGAAAAAAATTATTTCTGATAAAATTAAGTGTATTAGGACATCCAGAAGGGGTAGAAGGGGTTAACTTCCTACATGACTTCCAAGTACCAAAAAACTACAGGAAAAGACAAAGAACTGGGAAAAAACGGCAGGTACAAAACGCAGGTTGCAGGTTGCAGGTTGGAATTTTGCAGGTTGGCAATACCAAAAAACTACAGGAAAAGACAAAGAACTGGGAAAAAACGGCAGGTACAAAACGCAGGTTGCAAGTTGCAGGTTGGAATTGTACAAAACGCAGGTTGCAGGTTGCAGGTTGGAATTTTGCAGGTTGGAATTTTGCAGGTTGGAATTTTGCAGGTTGGAATTTTGCAGGTTGGGGATTTTGCAGGTTGGAATTTTGCAGGTTGCCAGGAATTTTGCAGGTTGATGATGCAAACTTAAAATTACACCACTAAAAGTATTCTTGATGCAAACTTAAAATTACACCACTATAAAGTATTCTAGTATAATTTAATTGTGTACTTATTGCAGTCTGACTCCTTGTCGGCACTTTTGATATCAGCCTATCCTGCTACAATGTTCCTAGCTTTTGCTCTAAGGAGTGGCCATCACCCTTGTGAAAACATTCAAAATGACCAGATTGGCTTGGACCTTCAGGGGGACGGATGTTTCGATTGTTGCGAGGAGCCTATATGACGTGGTGGTAGTTCAGAAAATGCCTGAATGAGGTGTCTCTCCTCTGCACCCACTTATGAGAAGTCCACTCAAGCCCCCATTACCGTATCATTACTCGAGAGTTAGTTAACGTTTAACAACATTCTAGTATAAACGCCGCCACGTCATGTAGGCATCTCGCAACAATCAAAACATTCGTCTCCATGTAGGTCCAAGCCAATCTGGTCATTTTGAATGTTTTTACGGGGGTGATAGCCACTAGCCTTAGAGCAGAGGCTAGGAACATGGCAGCAGGGTAGGCTGATATCAAGGGTGCCGACAAGGAGTCAGACTGCAATAAATGCACAACTAAGTTATACTAGCAGGGTAGGCTGATATCAAAAGTGCCGACAAGGAGTCAGACTGCAATAAATGCATAACTAAGTTATTCCTAAAAATTATACTAAAAAAGTGGTGTAATTTTAAGTTTGCATTATCAACCTGCAAAGTTCCTGGCAACCTGCAAAATTACAACCTGCAAAATTCGGCAACCTGCAAAATTCCAACCTGCAAAATCCCCAACCTGCAAAATTCCAACCTGCAAAATTCCCAACCTGCAAAATTCCAACCTGCAACCTGCATTTTGTACCTCTGCATTTTGTACCTGCCGTGGGAAAAAAACAAGATAAAAATGATGTTTCAGCTAATCCTAGCTGAAAACCTGTAAATACATTCTTTTAACATTGTCTTCTTACTTGTATTTTTATACCTCTGTAAGCTTTTGATATTAAGCATCTAAAACCAAAATTCTTCACATAATAAATACATGTGCTACACTGTTTTATGTCTGTGTGTTATTTATAGATTAGAAACCAGTTTTTCAGGTTTTTCCTGATGGTTGTCAGTTTTTTCCAAGAACCGCCCCAGCCTATCTGACGCCATTGTTCATAAGACATAAGCATTTACAGCAATTCTCTCCTGGCACAAAATTATTAGCTACAAAATCATGAAGAGAAAATCTATTTGTCGTCAATGAAAACAAACACGCTCGTGAAAGAGATGCTGCTAACAGATAGCAATCTAACGAAGACACCACAGCCAATATCTCTAGAGCTTCATGAACAAAGTTCGGAAATACCTTTATAATATAGCATTTGTAAATTCTGAACGCTGATTGGCTAAGAGCCGTGTTGATATAAATCAATGTCAAGCTATATTATAAAAAAAATATAAAATATTTTTTCCATATTGATATACAGTTATATCAACACTCGTGGAAATTGGGAAAACTCGAAATTGTGTGAAAACACTCTGCCCTTCGGGCGTCGTGTTTCCACACAATTTCGAGTTTTCCCAATTCCCACTCGTGTTGATATAACTGTATATCAACACGGAAAATGTTTTATATTTGTTAATTATTGTTCAACTATAAATCGTGGCCTTTAAGCTCTTTTGAATGCAAAACTCAAAGAAACACTTCTCAATAATTATGCATCCGCTGTGTTTGTTCATAATTTTAGCATTATTATTATTATTTTAAAAAACTTTGAACCAATCAGATTTCTCGTCCTCTGAGAGAACGGGTAAATACGGAAAACATGGGGTTTCGTGCAGGCTATCCTTTCTCTGAGAGCCCCTACGCAGGCTAGTACACTGTTAGGTTTACGCCACTACTAAATAGATAATTCTGCTTCTCAAGGGGGGGGGGTTACTGGTAAACACAATTTAATTGACCATGTGGCTGTGATTTGTAACATGTGACATGCACTCAAGCCCACACACACAATCAAGCCCACACACACAATGTATGTACACGTGGCCAAGATTTTATCGATGAATACATTTACACTTCAAAATCTTCACGCCCTTCTACATGTAAAAAATCAACGCTTTAATACAACACTATAAAATATTACTTGAACTTTTGTTCAGAAAGTACAGGACCCAAAATGGTATTTTGGCAAAATGTCCTTGCGTAATCTATAACGCGTCGCAATTGTATATAGTGTGCGTCTGTCACAACCACTCACGGATGACAAACTATTTTATTACTTGAACAAGCATTGCTAATTCTAACATTTTTTCCCTTTTCTTAAATTCCGTATTCTTGTATTTGAAATACACTATTTATGTCAAATGCTTGTATAAAAGTTTAAGAGAGTTTAATTTACAACTTTTCATGATCAAAACAACTGAGTCACGCAAACTATTTGAATAATTTACAATTTATATATTCCTTCATCAAACTCAAGAGTTTCAATTTTCTTTCGTGTTTAGAATTCCTAAATTTGAGAACAAATTGAAGTACAAATCTTATTACTGTTACTAAGACTGTACACTTTATAGTTTACGAAGTAATGCTAAAGTCGCTAGAGAAATATGGACTTTAGCCTCGTGTACAAATATACTATTGACCACAATTGGCGCGATTTTACAACAATAAGAGAGTTATTCACGCGGTAAATATGAATCTATACAGTTATAAACCCATTGCTTATTCCTTCGCCCATGGGAATACAGTAATCTGTTCTTGATACTACTGTATATAGAGCGACGGCTGATACAATATTATTCAACTAGAAAGATGTTCCAATCGTGTTTTCTACTTTAATGGTTTACCTCAATTGTCGTTGAGTTTGGCGAATTTGCTTCCAAATGGAGTAAACTGTCGCCACTTGTGTCTAAATCAGCCATTCTTCAAAAGAAACATAGAAAACTTCTTGAAAATTATGTAACAATCAAGAACAACATTAACAATTCGAACGTAGATACCAAATCTAGAGTACTACGTAGCAAACATACTACATGTAAATAAACAGCGTCTTGGGTGAAATATTGTACTCCCCCGTCAGAGTTTCGCAATATACAAATTTCTATAGTGCCCTACTGGTATACACTCGTTGTTACCTTTCTGAAATAGGAATCTGATGAAACACGGGAGATATGGATTTGTTTAGCTCTCGTTGGTGTGGGCAATGTTTACAGTATCGCAGCCATTCACGAATTGGTATAAACGCGCGAAAAACACCAATTTAAGTAATGAGATATGGTCATTGACCAATCAAAAGAATCAGATTATAATATAGCCAATCAAACAGCTTAAGTTTGGCGCCCAATTTTCAAAATTTCTTCGACGTGGCAAAACGTGTAAGGGGGCGGGCCGTGGGTGTGACAACGGAGTGGGCAAGTATTTAGCACAGGAACGTGGGAAAACGTTGTATGTATTTCAGTATTTGTAAATAAAAATAATGTTTACTGTTCCTAGAATTATTACGAAAATAGCTAATCAGGAAACGACAAAAAACCAATATCATACGTGTTCTATGCTAAACATTTGCATATTAGGAAGTAACTTTAGAGTTCAGTTCCCGTTTGCACTAAGGATTCACTTAGGAGGGGACAAAGTTTAATAGCGATGGCAGACATAGAAAACTATCCTTAATCCTGCTAAACTTGCCTAATGAACAGAGATGGTAAAAGAGGTTATAGTTATTTTCATGTCCACCCTAAACCAGTAAACCTAAACGTGTTCAATGTTAAAATAACTCTTGAAATTTACCGGAGAGCCCTTGATGCACTCTTGTTAGCCATGGAAACATCACAACCCCACAACGCATGTCAACTGACATGTTCCCCAGACTTACCGTAAGTGGTAATATTAACGCACTATTTCATGAAGTAGGCTAGCACGTACTTGTGATTTCTCAAGTTTTCTAAAATTGGCAGTATAAACCAAGGGTGCACCATATTTACATTTTAAATTGTTCCGTATTTTGCTTGTGATGTTTATACTCTGAGTGTATATCCACACCGGGCAGGCTTGAAAAATATGCCTGGCCACGGTGGGAATCGAATTCTGTGCTACGACCTTTGGAATACTAGCCCAATATTTATTGAGTTTATCCATATTTATTGAGTTTATTGTTGGGATTCCATGTCCATAGTTTTACAGCTTTTTAAAACATTTTTACAAAGCGGCAAAGCGCGTGTCATTTAGTACCCATTGTTTATAGATTAGTAGCTATAAAGAAACTATAGTCAAGACATTTAAGCAAGGCACCTTTTATTGTTGAATGCGGGATTATCAACTCCTTTTGAATCTTTAGTGATTTCACCACCATTCTCAGTAAGATCTGCTTGACTTGTAGAGGCCATCTTTTCAGTATATTGTGTATTTGCTCCTTGACCGGCTTGTACAATGAGGTAATATGATACCACAAACCACAAACTGATAAGTTAATACTGAATACCTAAGGAGGAAAAGGATTAATTTAAATTGCAAGCAACTTTATTAAATAGTAAGTTACATTGGTTGCATTTTGGAAAGGCGCAATTTGTACGGTTCACGTGTCACGACATATGCGCAACATTTTTGGGCGCCCTTTATAACTTCCAAATAAAAACCTCTTGGAGCACATGGTTTAAACTCTAAACTAAACAAACGCACGTGTCTTGTGCTTAATTTTTATCAGATCACCATGTCCATAACTTCAGTCACAAAGAATACCAAGTAATAAGTTCGACTGCTTCGTGTTTCCTGCGCAAATTAGGCAATATACCATGTCATAATATGATATCTGTTTAGACTATTAGTAGATGCTATTAGGAAATGGCGCAATAGTATGCAGTTTATGCTAAATAAAACGTACTGTTGTTGACCAGCGCAAATACGATTAACGTCGATAATCAGTACATATAGCTATTTTACTATCATGCAGTGTATATATTGCGCAAATAAAATATTGCTTGGAAAGTTTAGCCAAATAATTAAACGACAATGTGTTTTCACACCGAAGGTCATTCACAATCATTTGTAAATTTGTCAGATCTATATCCTGTCTTGAAGTGTCTTCTGTGCGCTTTATGTAAATCAGTCTTGCAAAGATATACCACACTAAGATCTATAATGCGGCAAACTCGACGATACGGTCTGAATTCAGCTCAAGAATTAAGCGTTATTTATATATTTGATTGCTGTGATAAATGTTTGAAGCTTTTTCAAGTAACCTTACAAACAGCCAAGTTCGGCTAAAAAAAAGGCAGTCTTTGCTACAAGCTCGAGTCTATGTATATCGTGTTCAGAATGCCAACCCTGTTGACGAGGTATTCATTGTTTTTGTCTTGGATGACGAGTTTCTTTGTTTTGAAGTCGCGTCGTTAAGTTGCCGGCGAGTCTCAGCGCTGTGTAGATCTTAAAATCTCTACTCTATAATGCCGACCAATCACGACCAATCGCATCCAACCTTATCATACAAAGCTCAGTCTTATATCAAGGTTGTGAACTTACCTATATTACCTTTTTTTCTTTCAATGCCAATGATATCTGTTGTGTTGAAAGCTTCGACGCGGTTTCCCTTGGCCTTGAATGATGAGGCGCATGCAACTAGAAACCTGGATACCATGTGACAATGTTGAAATATAACACTCACAAAATTGGTCATGGTGTTGTGCAAGAAAAATATAATGACTTCAAAAACTGCATTCCTATGTTTTCAAATATCAACCTAAATCAATGCTAGACGGCTTTTGTTTGAACATCCATTTATCCTATAGTATTCATCAACATCCAACTGTCTTGAAATAATAGCGAAAATACCGTAGGTTCCGATCTAAGTACTAAATGAAAATTTTTTAAATTTTGAACTTTGTTTAATTAATTAAACCTAGTTTTCATATAATTGTGATGGTCGATACCATATCAAGTCAGTGTAAGAGAGTGTTGATATAGATCTGTGCAATCGGTAAAGATTTATACATACAATATCTCATTCGATAGATGATTAGATCTGATTGTAGATTTTTCCCATCAACTATATAAAAACCCTGCATCAATGCAATAAGTTGTAGTTGACTGCGGTTATAGATTATAGTATTTTAAGAAAACACAAAACAATAGACACTCCGTCGAAAATTGTAAGCATTTCATTCTTTACGTTTCGACTATTAATTTAAGTCATCTTCAGAAGAATCATTCTTCGTAGAGAACGAAAATGTTTACAATTTTCGGAGTTGTCTATTGTTTTGTGTTTCATGAGAATGTCAAAACACACTGTACTCTGCAGGAACTGATAGCTTCAGCATCTTGCCATGCCACTCACAAGTACATATAACAAGTAGTTTGGCGTTTATTAGACATATGATAATTAATAATAAGTCCCCTGACTACGATAAGATGGATTGAGAGGGATAAGACACTAGAAGCTATCAATCTCCAGCTTTCTGACTTAAAACCCTTCCTCCAGCCACCGCGAATCAATTTTCATATCTGCCGTTAGGTATAGCGTACGCAACAACATCAGGTAAGAATCTCTCACATTCAATATCCACTATATCACCGTTAATGATTAAATAATTACAACTGTATTGTGTATACCTTGAGTTCAACACTGTTACACTTCAGGCAGCTGTGATAATGAAGGAGCTAGTTTCTTCTGTGTAAATATGGAGAAAATGATAGTTAACCTCCCTGCCCTCTCTGCTTCCTCCCTGCCCTCTGGTGTAAACTTTCCTTCAAGCCGTTTCAAGGTCACGCGAAGCCAATCTTCAGTTCAGTTTTGATGAGCCGACCAGATGCAAATACGGTCAGAAGCAAAGCATTCATTAAAATATTTACTGTGCTGTGTAAACAAAGCAACGATGCATTAACTATCGTGAAATGTGGTCATGAAATATTTGAGCTCAGCATGATGTATAATAAACAGGAATACCATACTCCTTTTAAATTGTTTAATGTTCATCTCAAGAGATGACGCGGAAAACAACACTTCTATTTTGGAAACAAAAATATTTAAATTTCTTGAATATTTTCTCCAAAGTGGATTAACTTAAAAGGGCTGTAAGCCTCAATGATCTGCCGTATTTTAAATTTTTTATATGTTTTCTTCTTGGCAATAAGATTAGGACGCTCCATTAACTCAGCCAGAACGGTCAAGTTGTTGAATCAATGCATGGAACACAAAACATTTGGGCTTTGGACCGATCAGTCGGATCAGACCAGAAAATTTGGATCAGATTAGAAGGAGGACCATTTCGGCCAGATCTTTCCAGTATTAAATATAGAGACAGAAATTATGTTGTAAGTGGTCTAGCCATTAAATGGAAAGCATCCTTGATTGCTCTACTGACAGAGCATCATGCTTTCATTTGGAGTAGCAGTAGGAGACGTAATCCTTGTGTGTTTGTGATAGTTTCTGACTTAAGCCTTGGGCAAATCAGCAAACACGGGATAAAGATGTGGGATAAAGATGTTTCCCGACAATTTTATAGAAATATATTTTGCTTCCCAAGCAGTTTGACTTATTTCCAAAAGAATATTTAGGAAAAGAATGTTTCCCGCTTTGACGACCTTCAGTTCACTGAGGAGGCACGGCTATATATGGAGCTGTTCATATGGAGCCGGGCTGGCCAGGGATGATTCGTTTAACAATGTTCTTATTACGGCTTTCATAAACATCCAAAATGACATTTCAAAGTTGAATTAGCTTAGTTTGATTCCAGTTACTATATAAAGTTAATTCAAACGATCTTTTATGGTCAGAAAAACTAATTTCATGATACGATTCATCCCGGCTGCATGGCTCTGCTCATATGCATGAACAGCCCCCCGCCCCCCAGGAAACAATATTTCTACAAGAATACTTCTTGTTTTCCTGAACTTCAATTGAGTTCAATAAATATTTGGCCTTCGTCAGCATGTAGACCTTGATCCATTCATGAGCTACCTATATTCTTTGCTTGCACACTATGACATGACTACGTGTCATTAGGCGCCATCTTGGTTGATTTTAAAGTTTTGTGCAGCCGTTTACATCGAAATAGTTGAGTTACTTTAATATTTTTGGTTTGTTTTGAAACATCTTACTGTATTATGGATAGTTTACGATTTCTGGCACAATACGACAAAGAATGAAGAATATAGATTTTTAGTTGCCACAAAAATCAACCAAGATGGCGTCGATTGCAAACGACCGATTGAGATACATGTACGAAAATGAAAAATCTTGAATGTTGGATGTCTGCGCAGGAAGCAAAGAGTATGTGTTGGTGTGATTTACAGATGAAGAGCCTTCGCAACGTCGATGTTCTATTTTCCCAGTTGTTGCATCATATACCGACAGACGCGTGCAGATTGACACATATGTAATGCTTTTTTCGGATCTTGCATCAACCAAACTTGACGTCATTGAATTCGACTTATAACGATAAACATATATATGATTATTTGATATAAATTACCAACGAGAAGAAAAGTTAGACTAATGTACTATATTGATCATTATTAAATCTGATCATTGTGAAAAGTAAACTACACTGATGAGTGCTGTCAAATGTTTCAATTTTGCCCGAGTTCTTTTGGCTTGTATCTTTATGACACGGGTGTTATCCACGGAATCAAAATGGAAGAAAACTGGAAAATTTCATGCTCTCTCTTCTAAAATAGGTATGTTTGTTGTTTAACCCTTATTACATTGTGTTGCCATAAGTGTACTGTCTTCTTTATTCTATTTTAGACTAGAACTAAGAATGTCTTCTTTATTATATACAGACTACGTTCGTGAGCTATCGACTTGTATACCTGTTAAATTATTATAGTCAAATCATCCAAGTGTGACCGTTTGTAAATAAAACCCGCTCATCGCGAGTTCCCGTGCAGCCCTGGGCACTATGTTTGCATGCAGGAAGCAAAAATGATTCCCAAGTTATTGTTGCGGAAACAGTGATTCTTGCTTGCCTACCCTCAGGGAACATGGCTGGGAAACACTGTTTCCTGGTTCCTACTAACCTCCCGACGAACTGCCTTCGCTCAAAACGTCGAAGGTTTACTTGTATTTTTCAGGTAGTTGAATCTCTACCCATCTACAGTTTTTTTTGGGTTTCCTGCTTTGGCTACAGTTCAACTTGCAACAGTCTACCAACAGAATTTTCAAACAATATGCCTTTTGAAGCAGACCAATTTAGTCTATGGAGAGACTTCTAGTGGTCTCCTAGCCTGCGTAGCGAGTTGTTTCCTATAGTAAGATGAATGCAAAGTCTGTATGAAGGCTATATATTGCTACATTGTCAAAGTCTACTACTTTTGTTCCACAGATTTTGATCATGATTACGTATCTCTGGGTTGTTGGAAAGCTGGAACAAACTTGAATCATTTTGAAGATTTGGAAAATTTTCATGATGAATTGGACGGACTGTACTGGCAGAGGTATCACTCACTTTATTTATTCTGAATAGTCCTATCACTCCTAAACTGTTATCCCTAGAAATCCTATATAGAGTCATTTCTTATTTGTCCGCTATCAGTTCTAAGCTGTTCTCCTTATAGAGGTCCAGTTCCGATCATCCCTTCTTGCCCTGGAGCACCTGGAAAAAACCTGCAGTGTTTGATTGAAAGAAACTGAAAGTACTCATTTTTTCTTACCGATTCCAATTCTGGTCACAGGGCTAACCGATTGTGCCAGCAATAATGATCCTTAACATTGTTAAAATTTTTTCATTGTTAGGTTAAACACAATCAAGAAATGTGCAGCAGTGACGAAGAACAAAGGATACTCAGTCTTTGCTTTGATCAATAAAGGAGAATGTCTTGCCACAAAGCATAAAGATCATGTTTATAAAAGATTTGGTCATTCAAAAAAATGCAGTAATGGTGAAGGGGGCGTTGGTGCAATGAATGTTTATAAACTTACAGGTTTGTGTTGGAAAAAATTTCAGTAAGCTTTGCAGGCAACAAAGGACAACTTGTATGTTAGACTAAATTTTAAGAGAAGGGAATCAAACATCACTGACACAGCTAAAAAGAATATAATGAAATTATTAAAATTCCAAAATTTGGTTGCGAAATGTTGTAAAGCTTGGAAAATATAGTCTGGCGAAGTTTGCAAATTTTATATATGTTTGTATTACGTGCGGAAATTGTTACCATATATTTAATTTTCGGCTCAAAAATGGCAACAATTTCCGCACGTAATTCAAACATATACAAAATATGCAAACTTCGCAAGGCTATATTTTCCGTATTTTATAACATTTCGTAACCAAATTTTGCAATTTTACTAATTTTAATAAGTTCTTTATGGGAATTTACTTTTTCTTGCCTAGATAAAAAATTAGTCTAACATGCAAGTCTTATAGAAGCAAGAAAATCAAACTATTTATGTACTATTTAAAAAACGAGCAGGAGTGTTTTATTAGGTTTAAAGCCACGAGCGCGCAGCGCGAGTGGCTTTAGACCTAATAAAACACGACCCGCGAGTTTTTTAAATGACTTCAAAAACGTATGCATAATAAGTCAAATCTTTATATAAAAATCTTTATATAAAAACCTTTATATAAAAATCTCTATATAAAAATCTTTATATAGTTTGCATAACAATGGTCTTTTGTTAAAGTGTTCTTTAGCTGGTATAAAGACGTATGCACGTGACTAATTTCTTACTCAAGATTGGATAATTGCTTCATGAATTATTAATGAGTTTTTGAATTTTATTTAAAATACGTACAAACAAAACGAATTTACAATTTTCAATTTTCACAATACATACACTGAGACATGGCTGGGTTATCATCACAGCTCCGTAGGATAAATCCATCGTTACTTCACTGGTCACATTTTAAGTAAAAACTGAACACGGTTTTGGGGGAATGTGTGCTAGATTTCTATTGACATGACATTTCACACAGTTCCAGCATTATATCTCTCAAGTCTATATATCTGCCTCAAAATATAGGACTATTATTACATACAATGAAAACAACTAGCATTACCGGCTTTCTGTCTTTCTCATTCTGATAACTGCAGGTTGACCGCCAATGTTTCCTTTTCTATAGGAGAGTCATTTTCAGACAGTGAAGATTTCGAAGATGACATCATTCTAACGAAAGCTCAGAAAGCCTTGATTGACAACCCACATAGTGCTTTATATCATGATGGCGTAGATCTACAGACCTCCGCTGCCATGGTGATCTGGCCTGAGAACACTGTGCCTTATTATGTACCTCCAGAGTTAGGTAGGGATCTCTGTGTTTTTAAACTGCCGTGGTTTGTGTCTGAACTACCTGAAAAAGATATCTCAAATGTGTAAGTAGTATTCCGCAATGGGTTCTCGTGGTTTGTATCTGAAGATGAAAATATATCTCAAACGTGGTGGTACAGTGTAAGTAGTTTTCTACAAAAAGTTGCCCTGGTTTGTGTCAGAACTACCTGAACGGACCTCCACGTTTGAAAAGTTTATCACTTCCATAATATTACATTTAAAAATATCTTCTCGTTCTTTAGCGAAAACGAAAGTAGCTCAGCGATTCTTGGCGGGAATCAAACAGTGGCAACAGAAGACCTGTATCAAGTTTGTTCCTCGTGGGAATCATAGAGACTGGGTACAAGTCTTTCGTGAACGAAATCCAAAAAGTAGACGGTATGTCACTAAACTAACTTTATCAAACATTACTAACCACCGTATCCTCAGCGCAGATGTTATTTAAATATTAGGTAAGCGCCCTTGGTTATGGGTGGACTATTGCCAGTTTATCTATCTGAAACGGAGATAGAGTAAACTTGGAATTTTCGAGCGAATGCTCTGTGATTCGTAATCATCGTTTTATTATGATTTAACTTTTTTTCAAACTAGGTGTGCATCAGCCATTGGTCGGATTGGTCGCTATCAGCCGATCAGAGTAGGGGATTTATGTCCCGCAGGAAGTCTTATCCACGAGTGGGGTCACGCATTAGGACTGTGGCATGAACAATCTCGCGAGGATCGTGATTCATATGTGAAGATTAATTGGGATAATATCCTGCCAGGTTAGTGAGCAGTGACTGCCCGATCTAATGGGTCGGCACGAAGCTCTAGGAAGATGTTCTGTGATTGGTTGATTATGACAATGACAAAAGAATAAGCTATAGAATGGATTTTCTAAAGAACGAAGCAAAAACAATATTCCTTTTGTTTATGTAAGCCAATTACGTCTTTTCTCATTGTCATAATCAACCAGTCACAGAACATCTTCCTAGAACTTCGTGTTTACTGAATCTAATATATCTCTACTATGAATAAAGACTGATTGGAATACGGCGCGCAAAAGACAACAATGATCGATTAACAGAGCGGTTTAGATTTGACTTACCACTGCCTTTCACAGGCTCCCCTCACGTTTGAATAGATGGCTCATACAAATGTGTTTTATACTTCCTATTTGTTCAAAAACATTTCAGGTAAAAAGGATCAATTTAGAAAATATCGTCATTTTACTGCTAACACTTTATCAGTCAAGTACGATTACATGAGCATAATGCATTATGGGAAGGATTACTTTGCCAAGCTAACTGAAGATCAAACTGGATATCTGACTACAGTAGAGGTTCTGAATAAGAAATACAGGAATAAGATAGGACAACGTGATCATGTGACGTTAGCTGACGCAGCGAAAGTGAATATATTATATGGATGTGCAGGTATATCATTGCTTGATATTGTAACTTTACTAACTTACTATTGGTGTGTTTCACCAGAACGTGGATCAAACGAGGATATTGATGAGAGTGCATGAGAGTTGGTGGCAGTCACGCAACCTTGGTAAGGGACTGGTCATAAGTAACTGCTAGGGTGGGCTGGAGGTAAATCACAAATTTTGCCAACAAGTTCGGTGACCCATCTTAGGATGTAGATAAAAATTTCAAAGCCCATCTAATCTTACAAAAAAAATTTTTCACGACCCATCCAATCTAAATTGGGAAAATACACTTTTATAATAAAAAAAACTTGTCGGCACTGTATTGACATACATAATTCCACCAAGCTTGACAAACACATTGGTACTGAGCTGCTCTCCAGTTTGTTGTATTTGCTGTGATTCGACCACTTTTTGTTGTTGTATAAACAAAGTACTGGCTTCAATAGACAATAGCATCTCATTTGCATTTGATAATTTGGATAGTTTTGTTTACTTTCACTATTAGTATCTTTATTTTTTTGAAGTAGACATGCATGTTTTTTTGTTTGGTGGCCCAACCGTGGACATACAAAAAAAATTGGCGGCCCATCGAAACTGCCCAAAGATTTTCCATGGCCCATCCCAAATCACTCCAGCCCACCCTAGCAGCTACTTTATGACCGGTCCCTTAGCTGTTTTTTTCCCCAAAACAGTCGTGTATTTTATTTAAGTTAAAACATAGTTGAAACATTCATCAAACCTTTATTTTGTTAATCCAACGGCTCAAAATGTCCCCTGTAATAATTCGTGACTGCCATTTGATCGGGGCTTTGGTAAACCCAGTTAGTGTGAACAGTCATTTCGAGAACTGTCTTTATAACAGTGAGTTCTCCTCCATGTTCTGCATCGTCGCGCTTGCTTTTAACTAACTATTTTACTTTTAATCGTGATATTCATGAAAGATCGACCAGACAAAGTAACCAGCTCCACCTTACTAAGATGAAGACTGAAACTGCGAAAAAATATTTCTACTATAATGGTTGCATAGTATATAATTATTTTATAAAGTAAACATTTAGAAGGGGAATATATAAGCGTTGGGGGTAGTTTAGTATTGGTGTCTCTTTTTAAACTTTTGTACTTTTTTGCATGCAAAAATTGTATATATGTATTTAAATGTGTTTTTTTTTAACTTAGCAGGACCCCTATTGATACCAGCATGTAGTTCGTGCTGACAGGGTTATCCTGCTTAAATAAAATTTTTTTCTATCTATCTATCTATCTGAAACCTATTAATGCAAGATACGAATCTTTTGCAATCTCTGGTTCAGTTTTGTTCACTTGAAGTTAGTTCTTATCTTTACGTGTAGTAAGTACCCCTTACTCCTTATCTTGACTAGATTTTTCAACTCTATATTCAGATTTTCCTTATATGTGGCGTACAAAGGATTGGACAGAATGTTCATCAGATTGTGGCTTCGGAAAGAAACGTCGTGAAATATTCTGTGCCAAGTCAGATCTCAAGAACGTGGATCCGAAATATTGTTCAAACTCTACAAAACCACAAGATAAACTCGCGTGTTATGGACGGAAGTGTAGTAAGTTGTGTTGAAGTAATTAGTGTCGATACTGTGGTTCTGCATTCAATTGTCTGATTCAATATTACCTGAGTCGTATGTGAGAAGAGTGCTTCTAGTTTGACTCTACCAAAGATCGTAGGTTTTCTTCACTTATTCCTGGTTTCCTCCTGTGAGAACAATTCAGAACTGGTAGAGCTATCCAGTATAAATAAAGTTAGTTTAGTTTAAGTTTCCTCCTGTAGTAATATTGGATCAATAAGAGATGATCCTTACTGGACCTCTATGGAGAACAATTCAGAACTGATAGAGCTATGCAGTATAAATAAAGTTAGTTTAGTTTAATTGAGTTTCCTCCTGTAGTAATGCTGGATTAATAAGAGATAATCCTTACTGGACCTCTAGGGAGAACAAATTAGAACTGGTAGAGCTATCAAGTATAAATAAAGTAAGTTTAGTTTAAGTTTCCTCCTATAGTAATACTGGATCAATAAGAGATGATCCTTACTGGACCTCTAGGGAGAACTTTTTAGAACTGGTAGAGATATCCAGTATAGAAATAAAGTTAGTTTAGTTTAAGTTTCCTCCTGCAGTAGTATCACTGGATCAATAAGAGATGACCCTTGCTGGACCTCTAGGAAGAACTTTTTAGAACTGGTAGAGCAATCCAGTAGAAATAAAGTTACTTTAGTGTAAGTTTCTTCCTATAGTTAATACTGAATCAATAAGAGGTGGCCCTTACTGGATCTCTAAGGAGAACAGTTTAAAATTGATAGAGCTATCCAGTAATAAATATAGTAACACTGGTCAATTCAAGGATTGTTTTCTTTCTAGCCAGTTGTCCATCAGGGTGGTTCAAACTTCACAAGGCTTGCTATAAAGTTCATGATAAGCTAGTTTCATGGTTTGAAGCAAGACAAAAATGTCTAGAAAGTGCATCTGATTTATTAACTTTAAAAACGAAGCCAGAAGAAGCAAGTATCCGGAGCTACCTTAAGTCAAAGAATGTATATCTTTATTATTACTGGCTAGGTAGGTGTCGTTCATATACCTCCTCTGATTTTGTTAAAACTTAAAAGGAAGAACAAGGCTGACATAAATACTGATATGATTTCCTATTGATGGGTTTCACCAAGCGTTACAGAATGAAAAGAACGAACATTATTTTCTGACTCAGATAAGTGCTGATTGAATACCATCTGCCCCTTGTAAAACCCACTAATGCACCCTTACATAACAATAATTCCATCCAGTCATGACCCAGTGATTTGAAATCCCACTATTCTGCATGCCAATTTAAGTCATTCATTGACGCTGTACAAAGTGCCTCCCGACACCATTTCATTTTGTCAATCTTTCAACAACAACAATATTGGTTTCAGGAGGTATTATTTCTCTCTCATACAGGTGCATATTATCACGGAGCTAACGGAGATTTCTTTTGGGTGGATGACAGTCGTATGAAATATCATAATTGGAAAAAAGGCGAACCACGCTGGAACGTCAACTGTGCTTTGATGATTCACCGTAAAGAGTGGGGAACTGACAACTGTACAACACAAAGACGATATATTTGTAAAAAAGACATTGTTTAACTTTGAACTTTTAAGAGGCTAAGGACCTTGGACGAGGCGAACTCCTCCTTTTAGATAGATCTACCCGATAGATTTATCAGGTAGAAACATTAGGTTTCCTCTTGTAGTATGGACCTTTCCCCTTATAACTAAAATTTCGATCTAGACAAAAATTTCATCACAGCTTGAAAGAGCATCACAAAATTAGTAATATTCCAAAGTTTTGTTGCAAAATCTTGTAAAATGCGGATAATATAGCCTTGCGAAGTTTGCCGTTTTTCAGTCATTTTGCATTACAAACGGGAAATTGACATACGATTCGGGTGTTGGGGCTGCAATTTCCGTTTGTAATGCAAAATGACTGAAAATTGCCAATTTTGCAAGGCTCTATTTTCCTCATTTTATAACATTTCGCAACGAAACTTTGGAATATTATTAATTTTGTGATGCTCTTTCAAGCTGTGATGAAATATTTGTCTAGACTTGCCTAGATCAAAATTTTGGTTATAAGGGGAAAGGTCTATTGGATCAATAAGATGTGACCCTTACTGAACCTCTAGGAAGAACAGTTTAGAACTGATAGATCTATCCCATTGAAATAAAGTTAGTTTAGTTTAGGTTTTCTCCTATACTCTGCAAAGAGATCCACTAATTAGGGCCTGAATTTCAGGTTACTTTTGACTGCGCAACCACAAGAAGTTCAAGAAGATAGCCTGCGAGCAGGCTTTACTCGCAGCTTTAGCTTAGAAAATCCCCCTCCCCCCGTCCGTGGAAGGACACGTGCCGTGTTAATAGTGTTACCATGGAATTTTATAAACTTGGAAAATTTGCATGTGAAAATAAACACAAAAAAGGCATAAAAATTTATAAAATGTAGAAATGGCTATGAACCAACTACAGAACTTGCTGCACGACTCACTTATAGCGACGGGACATGTCGAGAATTGTGCTCTTATCCGTCGAAATGACGCCTCTTTGCGGGCTTCGTCTGTTGGATTTGTCGTAAGTACACAAACTTTTTTGGCACAGTTTTAAGCTTGTTTTCATTGTAAATAACTTCTAATATAAAAACACGGATATATTTGACTAAAACATGTTGTTTTTATTTTATTCTTAGCCAACAACAATTGAAATAAATGCATTTATCGACGCATTTAAAACGCCATCTGAAACGCGAGAACGAGGCATTAAAATTGGGGAAGAAATATTTGCTTGCTTTCGGGCTGATAAATTTTCAATTTATGCTAAACGGGTACGAGTTATTTTGCATTGTAAATGCCATGTTTATGCAACTTTCTGTCCAGTTTTTGACCTCAGGTTTTGACGTTAATTCGAAGGGTTTGAAAAATATTTTGCCGAAGTGTTTAAACTTTTCAAAATGGCGGCATTTCCCGCCATTGTTTCCGGGCTGGGGGGGGGGTGGGTCGTTTTCTGTTTCAGTGAAAGTAGTATTCTGTAGTATTGAGGGCCCCCTATACCTCTTCACAATATGCTTTCACATAAAAATATTTTGCCTTTTCACGAGTCACAGATTAAGAAAATCATCGATCACGTTTCACGGCTAAGTAAAATAAACCCTTCACGCAAAACGTATAGGGGGCCCGATCACGTTTCACGGCTAAGTAAAATAAGCCTTTCACGCTTCACGCAAAAAGTATAGGGGGCCCTCAGTATTTTGTAAGCTACCATGACTTGTGTTTGGAATGACTGAAAAAGACATCTCAAACATAGGGTCTACCTGTCTAGTGTAGGTCGATTGCTGTGACCAGTTTGTGTCTCGACTACCTGAAACTGATGTTTCAAGAAGGTGAACTGACATCTCAAAAATTAAATCTTGATGACTACTGAAACTTGTTATGTAAACTGGTCCATATCCTTAGGGACCGTTCATTATTTATACTTGGGGTTGGTACCGAAGAGAAGCGAAAAACACTGTAATTTTTTTATTTACCCAATGTCAACATTGGTCAAAACAATGTTATAATTACCCAACCCAGTGTTACTGTACTGCATAATAATTATTACACACAGGATTATGGTGACAGAAATCAAGTTGCCTAAATTCTAAAAGCTCACTGACACTCAAACTCACTGAGTGTGCCAAAGCAATCACGTTCCTGCTGATCAATGATAGAGTCCTTCCTCAATCACTGATGGTCTATTTTGGTACAGAATGTATTGTACACATTTTTCTTCATATTTTCCAATGCATGGTAATTTTAGTTTTATTTTCAGCTGACAGACAGCCATAAATTTTTTTACCCAACCCATGAGTTAGTCAAAAACTTGATATTTCCCAACCCATATATAAATCTTTGGTACCAACCCTGGGGAAAAATAATGAACAGTCCTTTATATCTTGCAAGATTTCTGCATTTTCAAATATTTAACCCATTCCCCCTTGAGGAGTAAAATCGTCTGGCATTAGAGTAAAATAATAAAGTAGCTAGGGTGCAATGCAACTGAATGGGTTAATAAATCTCACAGGAATCAAGAGGGATAATTCTGGTAAGAACATCAACATTGATTTTGGTTGCGACATATTCTGCTGAGATGTATCCAAGTGTTTGTGTTGAAGCTATTGAAAAACTTGGTAAGATGTATAGGTTATTTTGAGGCAACGAGGGGATATGTGATTTATTCACTGAGGTGCGTAGCGCCAAGGTGAATATTAAACACATATCCCTGAGGAGCCTCAAAATAACATACTTATTTTTTCACATAATTTGTGAGGTCGCGTTAATGAGTCAGAATAGAAATAATTCTTAATGCCGTATTGCCTTCGTTATGTTGTTTTTTTTTCTCATTTTTTGTGCTGCAAAGACATTGCAGGTGAATATTAGAGGGATTATTAAACAGTAATAGATTAGAGGAGAATATTGAATATATTCCCCGATAAGAACAAAGGAAAACGAGCAGGGTGAAAAATAACTCTTCTTATTGGGTCATAGGGAGTGGGGGGGAGTTGAAGGATTTTAGTTGATGGAAATTTTGATTGAAAATTTGATGCATTTTTGACCTAATGAGAAGCAGATTTTAAACCCTTTGAGTTTCACTAAGCCCTATCATGCAACAGATGGTGGTAATTTGTAGTTCTATTTTCTCATGCTTCTACACAGTGGCGGAAATTCACTTTCTCTGGTGGGGGGCAAAGCCTCCTAAATTTCTGACAACCCCACCCCCCCCATTTGCACTCTAAAAGATTGTTTTTAGCCCTCTTTTAGATCAAAATTTCTGTAAATTCGTCAATTTTCTGTGAAGATGGGGGCGGCCTCCGCCCACCAAGATTTCCACCACTGCTCCTATATACACCTGCTTCTGAATATTCCCACCATCTGCTGGCCTATATAAGCTTCCTGAAACTCGTGTGGTATTTCATTATTTTAGCTGACTATTTCCGTGAGAAAGGAAAGTGATAACAGATCAATATCTCTCAAACGTCTTCTGTTGACAAAGTAAAAGCATCTGGGCATTGATCAATAGTTAGCAATATCTCTCAAACGTCTTCTGTTGACAAAGTAAAAGCATCTGGGCATTGATCATGATAGATGTCATGTTTCCCTGCTTGTCGAGTTGTACAGAATCTTTGTTCATAACTGTTGTATGAACCTTGATTGCTTAAATTATTTTGCACCAATGTATATTTATCGGTAATTCTAATACCATAGATAATATATATTATTTATTTATTTTTATTGCTTATATTCCCCACCACATCAAGAAAACAAATGTAAAAATTAAATTTCTTAAAGCAAATTTTGACATTGAGAAATAAGTTATAAGCATATTTTAGATATTATTTTAGTATATAACACAGGTTGCTGGTAAAAATACAGATAGTTTGCTACACATAGTATGACAATTTTGATTGGCCCAAGCCCACAAACAAAACAAAGCAAAATTTCAGGTATTTATTTGCCCATGTTTGCATTGTTATGTTTGTCAATGCTGCGGTAATGTTTCTATAATGATGTTTGCATTGTTATGTTTGTCAATGTTGCGGTAATATTTCTACAATGAGTGGTAGCTTCTTTTCTTTGCCTGGTAATATTTGACAGAGAACAATAAAGCAACGCATACTACGGCTCCCAGAATCATGCCACCAAAGAATGAAAGTCCATCAAATTTCCGACCGGTGTCCTTTGGCGAATATTTTACAGTAGTTTTTGGAGGTTTATCAGTTGGGGACACAGTGGAGATATGGAGAGGGACAGCGGTATTGCTGACATTAGCGATACTTATTGTTGGGATGAATGTTGAACTACCAGATTTCAAAACCGCATCACTGGCATTATTAACTATTAAAAAAAAAACACTGGAGTTATTAACTATTAAAACAAAAAACACAAGTGATTGTACCTCTCCCACAGAACATGTAGCAGCATCAAAGCAAGCATAATCTGAGTGAGGGGTTCATAAAGCATCTAACCTGGGAGATAGTGGGTTCTTCTAGTGCCCCCACTCACCCCCCTCACCCCCTGGAAAGTTTGAGATGTCTATGATCTTTAAAAACAATATTCATACATCTTCAAGCAATATCTAGTAAGCATTAGAAAGCTGCCTCTCCTTTGGATGGAAAAGAATTACACCAGTCATGAGATATATGGGGGGGGGGGTGGACCCCATTCTTACTCAGTGAAAATTTGCAACATACCAGACTATTACTTACTTGCTGACGTTATCACATTGCTTGGTGTTACAAACATTGCTGCTTTTGTTGTTGCTGTTTGACCTAAAATAATATAAATACATGCAATGTATGTAATGTACAACTATGGCTGCATGAAATAGTGCATTTATGCATTTTTTATATAAACATATATATTTTGTATTAGACGTTCACCCAGGTTAGCACTTTTTTCCATCCAGCAAACCACCCTATCGATTTTCTAAAGTCGTTTTTTTTATTAATTCGGTTAGAGTTAGGCTTGCGGTTAGGGGATAGAGTAGGGGTAGGGTTTGGGTTAGTTACATAGCCATTTAACACCTCTTCTATCTTCCGAAAATGACATCAGGTCAGTTTGCTGGATGGAAAATAGTGCTAACCGTTCACCCAAGAGCTATCAATCTCATCGAGGGGCAACCTTGCAAGCTAGGCTCTCTATCAAGGAGCTTACGTCACTATTTACATATATTATATGAAAATAAAATAGAGTGTTAAAGTAAGACAAGGAACAAACAAGTTACTGGATCGTTGGAAGGATTCCTTATCAATATAAAGTAATATATAATAGATATGGACATGATCAGTATGGTACATTTCTTTCTATTTTTTTAACTACTTATACCTTATTTGCTACATAATTATATATACAGTGTAGGACATGTAGGTAATTATTAATGAATGATGCATTTCCCCATATTGTTCAGAAACTGTGAGGAACTACAACACTAACTACAAAACACACAACACATTTCAAAGTAAGAATCATTAATTTTAATTGCTACAATTTCAAAAAAATGTGCATTAAAAAGTCACTCACCGTGCGCAGAATGTGCCAAGAAAACGAAACAAAATAAAGCAATACAAAACAATTGAACAGCAACTTTGTTAACTCTGAGAAACAACATTGTATTAGTGTGAGCTAGTTGTTAAAAATTCTCCTTGTACTTCAACAATAATTACTTAAATACTGGCAAGTTTGCCACGTAAAAAGACGTTTATAAAAAAGTTCGCCAGCTAATAAATGATCAAGCACCGGATATAGCTTGCCGGAAGTTGATGTGCCGAAATGAAAATGCCTGCAAACACATGTCTGCCCGCCGCACTGAATGCCTGAGCTGTTGCCCGTGAGGCGGATATTTGATTGAGTCTCATAGATCGATTATATCAGTTATATCTATGATGGAACTGGATGAATACTGATCTTTAAATAACTGGACTGATCATTGTGGCCAGTGATTGTGACTTTCAGATGAAGTTTGCCACATAAATATTCCATATCATTCAAGTGTGTCTGAAACCAGCTCAAGAAATTGCAGTAGTGTGTTAATTAATGTACCTTTACACACTATTACCTCTAGTCTAAAGGCTTTTTCATTCGACAAAAGATTTTCTACTTTTCTATGCCATAGAATGCAGTATCGACAGGAATTGCGTTCAAATTCTGAACCTAATCAAGTGTGGAAGTGGGATTTGCAATCGATGTGACCAGAGGCTCTTCCTTCTCGTTTCTTTTGCCTTGTAAAGAGCCTTTGGAACCAGGGTATCTGTTCACCTCTATTGCAAGTTGAAGTGGTTGAGCTACCCAGTGACCTCACAAGATTAGTCGGATCGGATCGGACTTCGATATTCGAAATAAAATGAATTAATTATCCACGTATTATTGCAAGAATTAATTATCCATGCATTTATCAAAGCATTATCGCAGTTGTTGCTGCATTTTTCGTTTGATACTTCAATTGGACGTCACTTTGTCAGCTTCTTGACATGTATTTCTTGTTTTTATATTGATTTGGTTAATTAAACATTTCAACGTGAATGAAAAATTTATTTTATTAAAGAATTCTTCAGATCGGAATACTTTATTACAACTCGGATTCGGATTAGACAATTTCGGATCGGATTTTAAACATTAGCCAATTGTCGGATTATAAAAGTCCAATCCGATCCGATGCACACCTCTAGTAGGGATGAGGAGAATTTCGATGTTTCAAGGCCCTTCATCACTAGTAACTCCAGACGAAGGGCCTTCGCTCGAAACGTCGAGAAATTCTACTTGTATTTTTCAGGTAGTTGCATCCCCACAAACGAAAGCTTGTTCATATAGATATAGGAGATCCGCGTCACCCACTGTGCGTGACCCTGGAAACGAGAAGTCTTTGTGTTCAATCGTGCGCATGCGTGATTAGGGTGGGACGAAACAAAATCAATTTGAACTGCTTGATATATACAACGTAAGCTTGAAAATATCACAAGAAAAATGAGCAACGAAACAGCTGGCGAGCTATTGCTTTTTGTGAAGGTAAGTTTAATATATGTGTTATACGTGTATGTTCTATTTGAGTCCATGGCTTTCGTTGTGTGTGTGTGTTTTGAGCCATAAAACCAATGCTAAACATCGTTATCTACCTAGGGGCCAGTCATAAAAGGCGATAGAGAATCGAAATTTGGCGAGGATATATTCAGTCACCGATTCATGTTTATGATAGCAAAGAAAGAAATCCCTAATGCCAAGGTTGTGCCCGTTGATACAGTATATAAGAAGGATATATTATTAAAATATGGCGTGGAAGATCAGAGCCTTAAGCTACCTCTGTTGGTTCATGCTTACACGGCCGCTGGTGATCGAATGTTGGTTGATGATCCGCCACAAATCGAAGCATATTTGGAAGAGAAATTTAAACCGTTCTTACGCAGTAAAGACCCAAAAGCCTACAAAGTCCAGTTGGATATATTTCAGAAATTTATCTTCTACCTAAAAGCTAAAGGCGAGCCTGAGAAAGGGAAGTTGAAGCAACTTACTGATGAGTTGAGGAGAATTGATCAATTTCTCACGGATAACGAGCGGCAATTTCTGAGCGGAGAAGAAATCACAATTCCAGATTGTCAACTATTGCCAAAATTGTTTTATATCCGTATCGCTGGAAGATATTATAAAAAGTTTGAAATCCCGGACGAACTAAGCGCATTGAAACGCTACATCGAAGCGGGTGATTTAGACGAATCGTTCCAAGATTCGAAATGCTCAGAGAAAGAAATTATTGAAGGTTTCAAACGGTATGTGCAATAATTTGAACATCAACTTTGGTTTATATTGGAATGTTGAGATGACAGTCGAAAGCTTTTCATGGACAATTTACAATAGTATTTATTTGTAAAGACTAAATAATTTTAGCGTTGACGCTTCATAACATTTCGACAAAATATTTTGCGCACTTTCAATATTTGTAGAATGTGGACGCGTTTTACAAATTTTGAAATGCTTCCATCGCGTGATTGTTCTTAAAATGTTGCAATTTATAGCGTGAGTGTAGAATATTGCGCTGTTTTAATTCTCTTAAACATGTCCATTTCTTAAATTCCACTATTTTTATGCAGTGGGTCTTCATAGATTATTGAAAAATTATATTATATGTATAGAGTATATCCTTGGTGTTTTATATACAGTATTATATCTTATTTAAGAAAAGATATCCGACAATATGGGTATTATAAATAGGGTGACCCAGTATGATATTGCTGCTAGCAGGCTATATTTTTTTAGTTCTGGCCTTATACAGTAATGTGTGATCATACATGCACTACATGTGGCTCTTGAAAAAAGACTGTTTAGGAAATGGTAACAATTAAATCGGAAATAATTTATCCTCATAAAGCTGTATTCTACAATTTCATTGTTCACTGTTATGATAATTTTTTTCTATTACAGTAAATGTTTGTTCATAAAGATTCCCTGATGTTTTGGGCATATAAATTGTTTATAGCAGTATCATAACAGCTTTGTTTTTTCAACAGTCAATTTTTAGTCCAAATCGTGTGTCTAAAAGTATATCATCACATCAGCTGTAGGGAATGTTGGCATCACTTTGGCTACCAGAAAATAGCATCATGAGTCATTATATATAAGATATGCCTGAAAACTATACTGCATATGTTGCTTTAAAGCTATTTGATTATACAGATGTAGTAATATGCTGGGCATATTCTATCATAGTATCTCAGCATCTTTTAAATTGAGGTCACAAACCTAGCAGGCATCCTACTCTCCCACTCAACTAAGTTTGTTTACCAAAATATACTTGTTGTTTTAACCTTTGGTGATTTGGTTCTCTTGATGACTAGAATACTTGACTAAATAAATACATCCCAATGCCCAACACTTTCTCTATGATAAATAAAGTAAGCTTGGGTGCAATAGAACTCATTGTAACATAATAAGTTGACAAGGACATACAGGAAACTGCAGATGAAGAGGGATTCAACTACTTCAAAAATACAAGTAAAACTGACATTTCGAGTGATGACCCTTCATCAGGAAGTTAGCGGAAAGGCCCTCGCTCGAAACATTGAAGTTCTACTTGTAATTTTTTAGGTAGTTGACTCCCTATCCATCAGGGGCCGGAATCTAATCTTAAATCATGTTTGTGATGTTACTCTGAGAGTATATCCACACCGAGCGAGCATCACAACATATTCACCTGAGTACACAACACCAACACAGAAAAATCATATTTGTTAAATCGGTCGTGGATTGGTATAACTCGTATTAAAGTTTAGTATTTATAAGTTAAATGCTTTTTATACTTCTTGTGTTGTCTGTATCCATAGTTTCACAGTTTTTCAAGCATTTTTACAAAGGTTGAAAAATCACTAATCAGTCTAGGTAGTACCAATGTGAAATTGCTGTGCTGAGTGGTTATATTACTACCTGAAATAATTAACTCTTGACGAAGGCCTTCGCTCGAAATGTCGAGTTTCTGCTTGTTTATTTCAGGTAGTAATATAACCACTCAGATAGTCTGGTTAACCTATCAACACCCAACAGTTTCCATTTGTTGAGTAAATTGTTATAGCATTGGACTAAAGTAAAATAACAAAGTAGCTATGGTGATTTGCAGCTAGATACATTCACAAGAGACTGTCTAGCCTGGTTGATAACTTGTTTATGTTCAAGTACACCTTTCTGATCACATATTCTATATTTGCTTAAATAGTTAGATTTCTTGGCGTTGCTGCAGGCAATTATATTGATTACCCTATTATGTTTGCAAATTTTTATTCAAATGTAAATTTACATTGATAAATGCCATACATTTTATGGTAACTAGTTTTAAAATAATCCTTTACGCTGTTTTAATTTGGAAGTAAAAAAGTTTGTAGTATAGGTTTTAAAGCAATAAACTAAAATATGTTTGGTAAATGTTCAATGTTTATGCAAGAATCTCAAAAATCAGATGTTAAAGAGGTTATTAGTTGTCATGCCTGATTGAGGGGAAGATTTCATGCAGGAATATCAAGAGTTGCAAACCTTTAAATTGTCAATGACTTGATCATGAATGCTAGTTTTGATAAGTATATTGCAGTATATTCAATAATGTTTCGTTGTTTTTCAGTAAAAGCAAATTATTTAAGTGTTGGCTAGGCAACAAAACAATTTAAATTAATTAAAAAACAATTTAAATTAAAAAAACACACTAGCTCCACACGATAGCATACATAATATGATACAAAAATATAAGATTCCCACCTCAGTAAAATTAATAAAAATATAATAAAACTGCTTTACATTTCTAATGTACACACATGCTTGCACATATTTTATAGTAATACCAAGCTTGTCTTGGAAACATACAAAGGCATTGACTTTAATTACTGGCCATTGATAAATAAAGTAATTTTTTGTATCTACAATCTAATTACTATGTCCATAGTTTTTCAACATCAAAAATTCCACAATATGCAATAAGACATGTTTTCTTTGGTCTCTCATTATACGTTTCTTGGTCTTCTAATATTTTTAAAGCATTGATTCCTTCTATCACTTGCCTAGAAAACAATTTATCAGTATGTTAATGCTTGTATAAGTAATATCATATCTCAACTGCCTGAAAACGATTAACTCATTGAGTGCCAGTGCTCAGCGGATAGAGCCCTTTGGAGAGAGTAATATAATAAAGTAGGGTGCAATGCAATTTACACTGATATTCAACTTGGCCTGCTTGCTTTACCTACCCAAATGCAACATATTTGCTGTCCATCCATGGCGTTGGTTGCAAGGTGATGTAAAATTGAGATGAATTGGTGTGTCTGCCTTTATTTGCCATTCCCACAACACCTCGTTTGTCATGCGGTACAGAGAAATTCTCATCTAGAAAGAGAGAATATGTATTAATAAGCCATCCATCTATCTTTTTGCCACTGCTTACTATATAAAACTACAGTTCATGAATAATTTTCAAACTGCATTGGAGGTAAGCTAGTATTGTACGTATCATCATACCTTCAAAGAGTGCTCCATATATTGACTGACCCCCAGTACCCTTTTGTGTCACAAAATCTAAATGATGTTGAAACATGATTGATAAAAGTGTTGGACAAGTGAATCTAAAATACTAGTAAGATTGTATCTAAGTTCTTTGTATGTTTGCATGGCGATAAAACATATAATAGTTTTGTTTGTGGAAACACCACGTAAATTTATTATATATATATACATATAAATTTACATGGTGTTTCCACAAACAAAACTAAAATAAGATTGTATCTGCAATACAGTGGATGTTTTGTGCAAAAAAGTCTATTATACCTCCTCCCTGGATCCAACCATTTGGCACAATTCTATGAAAGATGGATTTCTTGTAAGTGAGCTCTAATGGTGAATCATGTTTCTCATGTTCCATTTGTCCTCCACGACATAGTTCTAGGAAATTACCACATGTCTTCGGACATTTGTCACTGTATAACTGAACAAAAAAGGTATCATTGTTTAATATTTCCTGCCTAGTACACCAGTAACAATAAAGTGATCCTCTTAGGATCATAACTCACAACTAGTGCTAAATTATTTAAAACCTATAACAATATAATATAATATTCAAACCTCTATCAATAATCTTCCAACTGGCTCTGATGAAACATGTATGTCCAGATACACAAAGTGATGCTAAAATGCAACAGAGCATTTGTTAACCGATTGAGTGGCAACACTCTCCTCCTAGCTGACAAGTAAAATTGTCTGGCATTAGACAGACTAAAATAATAAAGTAGGGTGCAGCTAGATGCATTGCCACTTAACAGCTTAATTAATTGATCCATTTGATAAGCTGCAATTTGCCCTATGGCCCTACAGGTACTGTTACTTCATTCTTCTTAATGGGTCTTGGCATAAAACTTAATTGTTACATAACAATGGTTCTATCTAGTCACAATCCACTGATTGGAATGTTTCATTGTCTTTCCATTGTTTTAAAATCCCACTGTTCTCCATGTCATCCAGTCACTTGTCTTCATGTATTTGGTGCTGGATGATTCTACTTCTCGTGCTTGAAACACTGATTGTTACCTTAGATTCCAGCAAATGAGCTTTATATTTCTCCTTGGCCATTGCATGCCACAAAGGTAGAGGTCTAGGGAACACATTAAAAATAACATTGGTCTGTGGTTATTTACCAGAAACTTAATAAATGAACCATCAATTTCTGGATTTTCTGTATCTTACCTGTAATCATTGTACTGATAGTTTGTTTCTGTCCATTTCATAAATTTCTCATAATCACCAATCAATGTATTGCCTTCAAATACTATCACTTCTGCATTAAAACTCCACAATTCACCACCGACATTCTAGCAAAATATTTTTGAGCTCATTGAGATGGGTTTCACTAAGCACTAAAGAGGTTCAGATGGCTGTCAAACTGCAGTTATTCAGAGTGAGAAATAATGTTTATCTCATTTAATATATGTACAAGTACAGGTGTAAAACATTTCTACAAAATTTGACGACCATCTGCTAGTGACAGGCTGACAGCTGAAAAACGAGATCAGAGAACTGCAAAATACCTTTGTCTTGGCCTCCATAAAAGCAACCCATTCATATTCCAACATACCCTTGCAGATTGGCTGTTGAAATTCATTTTTATTTTGTCGATATAAATCCTAAAACGCAATGCAAGTATGCAACTATGAACTATACAAGTACATACACCAAACTGCCGGTCATATAGTCACTTTGTACACCAAAACTGGGCAAAACATACGTGACATTTAAGTGTTGTAATACAACACCACTTGTTGTAAATTTAGATAGATGATAATCTAAATATTTGGCTGATATATTGATCTTCAAACTAACCTCTATTATTCCGCTTGCTTGATGAAACTCGACATTTTTTAATAAACCGTAAACCGATAACAACTTTTTGGCCACCATCTTGGCTTATTTTCGTTGGCATGACAACCATGTTTTGATTACCTGTTCGCAGGTGGCGCATGCGGGCGTTAACCCCAGTACTGGTGGATTGAATAGTTTGAATGCTTCAAATTTGGAAATTTTTAAACTGCAGAAGGCTAAAACAGGAAAATTTGAGAGTTATTAAACTCTGCTTATGTTGGACTGAATTCATGAGGTTTGCTCCGTTTGCCCCTACCAAAGAAAAGAGTGATTTTTATTTCGGCCACTGTGCTGTAGTGTAGAGGTTGGCTATAAACCCATACCTCAAAACCTTCACTGCTGTACTGGATAATGAAACCATTGCTTGTGAAAATAAACTAAACTATATTTGCTCTATCTTTACGGTATTGAGAACTCTCCAACATTCAGTATATATTTACAAGTGTGTGCGTCATTCTAAAGCACGGACCAAACGACGGATGAGAATGCATGAGAGTTGGCACTAGTCACACGAGGTTAGCTGTTCTTAATGCTTTCCCAACACTATCATGTATTCTATTTAAGTTAAAACATAGTTGAAACATTCATCAAACCTTTATTTTGTTAATCTAGAGCTTTAAATGTCCCCTGTAACAATACGTGACTACCAACTCATCAACTCTCCGCATCCTTGGGCTCGGGGCTTGATGTTTCGTGCATGACTATCGCCCGTATTCTAAAAGCTCACTCACACTCAATGAGTGGAGGTTCAATCTGAGCTCTCCTTGAGTCATAGCTTGAGTGTCAGTGCAGTTTTTGAATAGCTGGAGCGTGAGCAGTCACATAGTAAGGTACGACACTAACCCTCCAGCTATTCAAAAACTGCATTGACACTCAAGGGAAGCTCAGATTGAACCTCCACTCTTTGAGTGTGAGTGAGCTTTTAGAATACAGGCGTATATGTTTCTCTGTGATCTGGATCACAATCCTATAAACCCAAACGCTATTTTGCATGAAAGCTAGGAGGATATGTAACCGCAACCAACAAAACAGTCAAGCATTTGAACCAACTACGAAAGAAAATATGGAGCCTCGTTTTAAACTGGAGTGATTTCTCTCCGAAGTAAGTCTTGAAAATCTTCTTAAAACAGAATTATGTTTCGTATGATGTAGGTCTGTTTTCTCATCATCTTTAGTAAGAATTGCCTCGGCTGCTGCTTTAAATACACGATCAATATTCCATCTTGTCTTAGCGCAACATTCAACGTATGCTTTAGCGCCGATACTTTGTGCTACTGTCTCGGCCTAATGAAGGAAAAATAGACGCAAGTTAGGGACTGCTCAGCACGCGTCTTCTTAGTTACAGAGTTGATAAACTGATGGTTTTATGTACATGCTTAATCTGAAAGTGAACTGTAACAAAATGTATGTGAGTCGTACTGTTCTCTTATTAAATCCCCACATCAAACAAGGATGAGCTTTGAAGTAGTGTCGCTCTTAGCACGCAGGGATATACCGCGGTCTGTGGTTAATGTATGATGTATCAAATGAACGTATTTTCATTGAACCAGTACAACTAATTCTGCTGGGACCTATGGAGACAAATCTGATGAACTATTTGCAAGAATCACTATTAGTTAGCGATCAACCGTATTGCGTTCTTATAAACACGAAAATTAAAAAAAAAACCAATGAACAACAGCCCACCTTTAAACGTGAAACGCTTTCTGCCTCATCTGTGGTATTGTGACCATTCGATGTGGAAAACACCGCTGAATCGGTGCGTAGATCATTCTTACATCCAATCAAGAGAAATGGAACATCTGGGTATTCATGAGTTATTTCTGATGACCACTAGCAAAATAAAATATATCACTTTTAAATGTAAGACTATCAAAGTTTCTGTGACCACAGGAGGAATTTTGCATGGGTAAATTCTAAGTTTTAAAGGATTTGTAAGAAATGTTTGAGGAAACTGACTACCTTAGTCGTGAACAGTTCCCTCAAAAATTTCTTTCTTACAAATCTTTCAAAACTGAGAATTTACCGATGCAAAATTCCTACTGTGATCCGACAGAAACTTTGATCAGCCTTCACAAAACAGTCAAGTCCATAGGATGCCACATTTCGCCATTACCTTGTGTACAACACTGTGAAGTGTTGCTGGTCTACCGATATCGAAACAAACTAAGAAGACTTCTGCTCCTCTGTACAACTCGAGACGGAAACTTCGATAATCGTCCATTCCTTGAAAACGATGTAAAATAGAGAAGTGAGCAAGCGATAAAGAGAGGATTAGGAATGGAGGAAGAAGGACGAAAGAAGATGGGAGGGAAGAAATGAAGTTGCAGAAGAGAAATACGTGTAGAAAAGATATTGTTTAGTAGATTAAGGAAACACGGAGGAAAAGAGAAAAGCAATCAACTGGGAAGTCAACAACGGATCTTTTCATCAACAAAAGTATAACAGGATTATTGAAAGGATAAAATTGGATGTTTTGGTAGATACCTGTTATTTCATACAAAGTGAACTCAACATGCTCTTGGGGAGTTTTAATATCAGTCACACATTCATCAAATGTTGTAAAGGAATCATCTACCTGGAATAAAAAGTTGTCCTCTGTCTATTTGATAATGCGCTATCTGCATGCAGCCCTTCATCCGGCGAACCACCAGGGTTTTAGGTTTAACCAGACGGCACCACTGGACGGCACTCGCGGAACTGCATACCTCGGAGGGCACTCGGAGACTGCATACCTCGGAGGGCACTCGGAGACTGCATACCTCGGAGGGCATTCGGAGACTGCATACCTCGGAGGGCACTCGGAGACTGCATACCTCGGAGGGCACTCGGAGACTGCATACCTCGGAGGGCATTCGGAGACTGCATACCTTGGAGGGCACTCGGAGACTGCATACCTCGGAGGGCACTCGGAGACTGCATACCTCGGAGGACACTCGGAGACTGCATACCTCGGAGGGCACTCGGAGACTGCATACCTCGGAGGGCACTCGGAGACTGCATACCTCGGAGAGCATTCGGAGACTGTATACCTCGGAGACTGCATACCTCCGCCAGCGAATTTTTGAGTTATATATCATGCATAAATTATATAGCAGGCAAATTACGGGGCAAAGTCCATCAGATTTTCGTATTGATACGTTTCACGTTTGATACCGGTTTTTCAGTTATCGTGCTGATGGACAAACGCGGACCGACAGACAGACAGACACACATACAATTACACCATAAGAGCACTACTTCTTAAGGGCTAACGTTTTTCCCTACCTCAAAATCAGGACTTTTCACCAATGAATTTAATAAAGCTGTCTTTCCACATTCCTCATCGCCGACTACTACAAGTTTGTATCGTTCTACTGATGCAGGCTCCCCCCTGGCATTGTCTTCGTAATCAGTTGTTGCACAAGGAGGAGTTAGATATATCTAATGGAGGAAAGAGTAATCATCATCCATTAAGTATGTGTGATCTTAATCTTTTTGGTAAGGCAAACTTTTCTTCGGATCAGGTCAGGTCACACTTAGGGTTAATTTAGCATGAAGAATTATGAAACTCGTTTTAAAACATAAATCAAACTTACCTGAGTGTTACTATCAGAACAATTTGAAGAATCTTCAGTTTTACCAACTAATGGAAGGATCGGTAAAGCAGCGTTTCGTCTCGGACGCGCCATAACGCTCATTTATACCACCATAGCAACACAAATATATCTCTAAATCTTTCAGTTATGAATTTTTCCAGCTAATCGTCTTGGTTTAAAGACTTAAGGATTAGTTCACAAATTGTAAAAAGCTTGGAATAGCGTCTGTTAATGATCTAGTAACTTTACTCGTTGTAACTATATTCCTGCTTCAGTGTAGCGGATTGTTAATTTTGATATCTCTGTCTTAGCGTGTATTAAGAGCAATATCGTGTTTTATTGTTATTTAAATATAGAAGGCATTTCGAGCTTAAATTCTTTGTTTGACATACGACGCTTAGCAAACATTGGATCATGAAAACTACCTATTAGTTTAGCTTGTTAGTTTAATGCTGAAAGGGCAGAGGCAAATCACTTTGTTTCGCGTGCTTCAGACTTCAGTTTAATTTCCCATCGTGATATTCGGATATTGTGTGTTGCAGGTATTTTTCAACTTAATATTGATGCCCAAAATAAAAAGGTTGCATTGATGAGAGTCTACCAGGGAGGGGGTGTCTGTTCCTGTGATCCCTTGGAAGTTTTCCCTTTGTTCCTTTTGTTCCCCACAAAGATTTTAACATGTTCCCTATGATTTCTTTGGCTTTGTTCTTGTGTCCCCACTGACAACCAGATGATCTTGATACGCGGAAAAGTACTGGCACTAGTTGTCAAATAGAAATCCATTTTATGATTACTGTAAAACAACTGAATATCTCCTGTAATATACTTTATTTCGATTCCATATTTTTGTCAGAGTTAGAGTTCTCATAACCAAACATAATTACAAAATTTCAACTAGTTTCATAAAGAATAACGAAAAATATAATTGACTGAATACATCAAAATGGATTTCTATTCGGACAACCCTTCCTGAGCGCTGATTGGCTAAAATACGAACACGAGATCACCTGGAAGGTATGTTTTGTTTCCTGGAAACAACCCGACTCGACCCTCTTTGATACCATTTAGCATTCAATACCTATTACCTTCGTTTGAAGTTACTAGTAACTACCAGTGGTAACTACACACTCAAAGTTTTGTATTTTTAAAACACCTCGGCTATCGCCTCGGTTCCCAACATGCTTTTTATTATCCCCATTTTCACAAATTAGGGCGTCAAAATTTGCTTGATTTAGTGCAAACTGTCACGACTATTCCGCTTTAAATCATTTAAATAAGTTATTATAATAGTTATATTATAATTATTATATAAAAGCAAAATAATTTTTATTATAAAAATTATCATAAAAAATAAGCATTCGAAATATATAAGTTTTTGTGGCGAAAGAGGGCGTGTTGGGGGAGTGTTTGTACCGTGGTTCGTACGGACCAATCAGCTTTCGAATACAAATTGCCACACGACGAATTAAAACATGGCCGATTTTGAGGTAACCTTTTTTCTTTTCGTTTATTTCTTTTAGTTTATATTTATTTCCTTACTTTATTGACTAATTTGATTTGTTTGTATTTTCTTAGTATATGTCAGGTTTTGGAAATGAATTTTCGTCAGAAGCGTTAAAAGACGCACTCCCCAAAGGGCAAGTATGTAAATTTTTAATATTTATCATTTCAATGGATGGTGCACCAGTGCACGCTCTGCACGCAATATAATTTATTTTACAATTTGTACAATTCTGCTGTTTTCTCTTTTAAAGCTCTATAATATTGTACAAAATACTAACATATGGTAGAAAGTAGTTGTCTTTAATATTCTGAACATTTAATAAGTACAGTTTTGATTGTCAGAGATATTTGATTGTCAATATTATTGCGTAAAACAAATTATGAAAATCAAACGTATATAAACAACTGTTTAAAAAGGATATTGTAGATGGAAATTATCGAGTGGAAATTTATATGCATTTAATATACCTAACCAGGAACAGTACCGAAAAATGCAACTTTAGGTCCCTGACAGGAATCAAACCTGTGACTCCGGCGCAGTGCCCCAACCCACCAAGCTACAGAAGCCAGTTGTCGAGCCCCAGCCACAAGCCCATGTATATATATATATACTAGGGTACTGCCACATGTAGGTTATGTGTAAATATCAAGATTTTGTTGGCATCTACACTACCCTTCAACTAATATTTACTGTCGTTCCAATTGAAGTGTTCCTCAAATATTGATTCAATACATTACCTCGGGCTGACCAATTCATTTGATCAAGTTCCTCGAAATATTCATACACTTCCTAGTATAATTGTAAACTTCCTGTTAAATAGTTTGAATGATCACCTTTGTTGTTTGTGCAACTAACCAATCATAAATAGAAAGGAAGTGACCAGAAATGATCAAATTCTTGGAATTGGCCCTTTCACAGGAAGTGTATGAATATCTCGAGGAACTTGATCAAATGAATTGGTCAGCCCGAGGTAATGTATTGAATCAATATTTGAGGAACACTTCAATTGGAACGACAGTAATTGAGTGAGATGTCAACAAAATCTTGATATTTACAGATAACTGTATAGAAGCCCTATCAGTTGTAAGTCCAGTAAGAGCCATCAATAAGGAATGCTACCTTGCTACAGTCAGTTACTCCAGGAAGACACCTAAACTAAATTAACTTTATTGCCAGCTAGATAGCACTATCAGTTGTAAACTGTTCTCCATAGAGGTCTGTGTGTAGTTTCTGAGGTATGTTTTTTATTAGAATAATCCTCAAAAATGTCCTTATGGTTTGTATGCTGAACAACTTTCTGGGTCATCGTTTACCTCACCCCGAGAGACAAACAAGCGCAGGTTGGTTAAGTTTTAAAGTATCATTCTAGCTCCTCTACAGGCTGTAATGAATTTCCTAATCTCATTTCCTACATTAGAAATTGAGATTTGAAATTTTTTTATGGCATCAGTAGGTTTGATTAAACAGATGACTGTGGTCTATGCTAATTATTTTCAATATAGTAGTGTATATAGTCTTGCATTTGTTGGCAGGTGAATAGAATTGAGAAATGTTGTTTTATTTTCAGTAGCTCTTATAAGTATTAACATATCTGATGTTCACCACTAGGCCTAAAAAAAATACCTGTGGTTCCGGTTTCATATCGTGAAAAAATTAGGGTAGCTAGGTCGGAAACAATTTTTTTTTTTAATATTTTTTTCATAGTTTTGGCAGTTTTTTTGCTGGGTGATGGCTCTTGAGTCCCGATGTCAATATCAGCTAGAGATTCATATTTCCTACGGACGAATTTAGGCAATTTGGTTCAATAATTATTTTGACAACAAATGCCATTTTAGCACGCTGTATGAGTAGACTGCAACCACCCGGAGAAAATAGAGTTGCACAGTCAATCGCGTTGAAAAAATAATAAGGTCGGCAGAAAAAATAGGGTTTGTCTGGAAACCGAAACCACAGGTATTTTTTGTTAGGCCCTGAGACTGAAATTAACCCATTGAATGCCAGCACTCTCCTTTATAAGTAAAGTTGTCTGATGTTAGACAGTGAGAGTAAAATGACATTGGGCACATTAGGATGCATTTAGCATTTAAAGGTTAACCCACCAATTGTTGTTGGTTTTTAGCTGGCTTTATCGCATACGGCCATCAGCCGTTCATGAACCATTCAAAAAATTTGAAGTTGATTATTTTACCAACAATTGGGATGAATATCCACCTGATCCAAATCAAGTAAGCTGAGAAATATATTACATAAAGCTTTAGTTTAATTTCACAACAACCACATTCTGAAACAGAAGAAATTATTCTTTTTATTTAGTTCAGATGGAAGCCTTTTGACTTGCCCACTGAAGACGACTCAGTAGATTTTGTTGAGGTATTTATTTTTAAATTAATAAATTGATTGATTGCCATGCAAACCTATAAAGAACTTAGTTTGAATATGTTCTTTAAAGAGTCTGAAAACAATATGTGGTGCAGGAGATACCAAAGTACGGAGTGGAGCTGCTATATATATCTATTCCTGTAACATATCAATGAAAGATAGGTATGTTTCTGTACATGTCTTGGGAATATTTTGGAAACAAGTACATGAGATGGACTATCAACCCAACTCTTCTCTTTTAGGTGTATGTATAATTCAGATGGTGATTTTCTCATTGGTAAGTCTAGTTTGCATTAGATCCACACATTGATGTGTTAGATTATCTAGATTACACATTGGTCTATTATACAACAGATGATGGTCAACCTGTTGTTATCAGAGTTGGAAAATAATGTTATAATTCTTTTCATTTTATTCCACTCAGTTTTGTGTTCAGTGGTAAATAAATAGAATGGATGACTCCAGGTATAGATTTTGATCCAGACAAGAAGAACGAAATCCATTACCACAGCTGGAAAGAGCATCTTAAAATGAGTAAAATTGCAAAGTTTGGTTGCGAATTGTTGTAAAATGAGGAAAGTATAGCCCTGTGAAGTTCGCAAACTTTGTATATATTTGTATTACGCGCGGGAAAAATAACCATTTTTCAGCCGAAAGTGGTTATTTTTACCGCGCGTAATACAAATATATACAAAACTTGCGAACTTCACAGGGCTATATTTTCTTCATTTTACAACATTTAGCAACCAATCTTTGCAGTTTTACTCATTCTAAGACGCTCTTTCTAGCTGTGGTGTTGGATTTTGTTCTTCTTGCCTTGATCAAATTTAGTCTAGTATAGCTGCATGGAATCACCCTTTAAGACATGTTGTTTGTTTTTTTGCTCCTGTAAGTATCAACATTTCTAAAGATGACTACCAGACTTACCAGGGCTGTCCTGTAAATGCTTAACCATCCAGTTATAATGGTCATCAGTGCTGACCCTACTTCAACTCCCCAGTTCCCAACAGTGTCACTTTTATGACGCAAATTATGTATTACATACAATGTAGTTCCACAAAAAGGCACATTAAAAATCACCACGGAGTTTGGAAAGATATCAGTAAAACCAAATGAAATTTGTGTCATTCAGGTATTTGTAAAAATTAATCTGTAAATTAAGTTTTCTTGGTTTATTGAACATTCAAATGACAACCATGCCAATGAAACAACACATCAATTTCTTTGTTGTGTATTTTTCATATTTGTTGTACATTTTTCAGCAAGGGATGCGTTTCAGTGTTGATGTTACTAAGCCATCTCGCGGTTATGTACTTGAAGTATTTGACGGACATTTTCAGCTTCCTAATTTAGGACCTATAGGTAATTTTTTTAGTTTTAGTTGAATTTATTTTTCCTTCGGGAGGACCTGATGTAACATGGCTTTAATTTCGTCATTCATTTCAGGTGCAAATGGTCTGGCAAACCCGCGTGATTTTCTCACACCTGTCGCATGTTTTGAAGATCGCCGCCCTTCTGATGGCTACACTGTCATCAGCAAGTTTCAGGGAGCTCTGTTTTCAGCAAAACAGGTGATTATCTGAGCCAATATAATCTATCAGCCAGCCAATATAATCAATGAAGTTAGCTTGTAATCATTATCATCAATCAGTGTAGTTAAACATTCAGTTGATTACTCCCTCGTTGGTAAGCTGGTACGCTAAAAACTTGCATTGCTTCGATTCCCAGTTGGGGGATATTTGGAAGTTAATATTTCAATAATTGTTTTGGCCCCATAAATTCCTATGTTGCTATAAGGGTACTCGGGCTTTTAGTCAGGATTCTGAAAGAGGGCATCCATTCCATTTCGGCGGCGACATACGTATAGGGCGGATTTCGAGACTATGTCTCCCTGGAAAACCTTTGAATGTTGGGTCTTGTAAACAGTATCATATTTTACAGTTTTTTCATGTCAGCATCTACATAGCGTACTATAGCTCATTCGAAATTTTTATTGGAATTGTTGAGAATAATTTTCCTCCAGAATTTTGGATGGCGTCCAAAGGCGTCCCTTTTTCGTTGTAGGGCGTTCCCAGACGCCCTTCTGGCTTCTGGCTAAAAGCAGATACTGTATGTCATTTGTTATATAGAGTCACTGTCCATTTGATGTGGTAGCGTGGTTTGGTAATTATGTTCCTTATAAATATGATCTTGCCAACTTTATGGTTATCAATGCTGTCTCATTTGATCACGCGGTATGCTTGCTTCGTTTTTGTTTTCTGAAGTACTTTGTATATAGAATAAGCTGGGTTAGTCTCTATTTAGACTACCTGAAACAAAATTATAAACACCAACAGGGGTGGAATAAATAGGCGAGCACTGCTCGCAGGAAATGTTAAACAGCTACAGGAAATTCGTGATTTTTTTTGTGTTGGTGTAATGTACTCAGGTGAATATGATGCTTGTGATGTTCATATGATGCTTGTGATGTTGGGCTAGTATTCCAAAGGTCGTAGGTTCGATTCCCACCGTGTCAGGCATACTTTTCAAGCTTGCCCGGTGTGGATATACACTCAGAGTAACATCACAAGCATTACAGGAAATTTGTTTGAATGAAGATTTGCTAATGAAAATTTGAAGGAAACCTTAACACCCATGTCTCACTTTGGGCGCAACAACATATGGTTGACAGACATTATTAGTCCTTGAATTTAAAACCATGGTCATTTAGAACACTATATGTTCATGCACATGCAGATTTAGCACAAAAATACTCCGTTGGTCCGCAGGAAATTTTCGTCTCCAGGCAGGAAGAAAATTATTTTTCCTGCCCTGAACACCAAACACTTGAGGGGTCGGAGTATATGAAAAATTTAACAAGAATTTTGGGGTTCGAGCAAACGTCCTTCTCTAACTTCTAAACGAAGAGCAATCGCTGAAAAACGTCAAAGTTCTCGTTCTATTTTTCGGATAATTCGATCGTGCGATGCCTCAATATATTGTTCTCTGCTTACTAAAGCATAGAAACACACATTCAATATTTAGTAAAAACTACATTACCTTTCTAAAGGATCCATCTATCTTCACGGTTCTAACCTGTCCAAGTGTAAAGCCTGGAGTGGCGATCGCAGATTTTGTCATCTTCCCACCCCGGTGGGGAGTAGCTGAGCACACATTTAGACCTCCGTACTATCACAGTAAGTTGAAAGTTTCAAAGTGTCACGAATTATTTTCTCTCAGACCTTGTCAACGTGTGGTAAAAATTGATAAATTGTTTTTAGGGAATTGCATGAGTGAGTTTATGGGACTGATCTTTGGAAATTATGAAGCAAAGGTATGAATTATTGTCAAAAACCTGTTGAATTCATGCTTTTTTATAAATAAAGTTAATTTAGGTTTCCTCCTGTAGTAACACCGGATCAATAAGAGATGACCCTTACTGGACCCCTAGGGAGAACAGTTTAGAACTGAGAGAGATATCCAGTATAAATAAAGTTAGTTTAATTTAGGTTTCCTCCTGTAGTAACACTGGATCAATAAGAGATGACCCTTACTGGACCTCTAGGAAGAACAGTTTAGAACTGATAGAGCTATCCAGTATAAATAAAGTTAGTTTAGTTTAGGTTTCCTCCTGTGGTAACACTGAATCAATAAGTGATGATCCTTACTGGACCTCTAGGAAGAACAGTTTAGAACTGATAGAGCTATCCAGTATAAATAAAGTTAGTTTAGTTTAGGTTTCCTCCTGTAGTAACACTGGATCAATAAGAGATGATCCTTACTGGACCTCTAGGAAGAACAGTTTAGAACTGATAGAGCTATCCAGTATAAATAAAGTTAGTTTAGTTTAGGTTTCCTCCTGTAGTAACACTGGATCAATAAGAGATGATCCTTACTGGACCTCTAGGAAGAACAGTTTAGAACTGATAGAGCTATCCAGTATAAATAAAGTTAGTTTAGTTTAGGTTTCTTCCTGTAGTAACACTGGATCAATAAGAGATGATCCTTGCTGGAACTCTAGGAAGAACAATTTAGAACTAAGAGAGATATCCAGTATAAATAAAGTTAATTTAGTTTAGGTTTCTTCCTGTAGTAACACTGGATCAATAAGAGATGATCATTACTGGACCTCTAGGGAGAACAGTTTAGAACTGATAGAGCTATCCAGTATAAATAAAGTTTGTTTAGTTTAGGTTTCCTCCTGTAGTAACACTGGATCAATAAGAGATGATCCTTACTGGACCTCTAGGAAGAACAGTTTAGAACTGATAGAGCTATCCAGTATAAATAAAGTTAGTTTAGTTTAGGTTTCCTCCTGTAGTAACACTGGATCAATAAGAGATGATCCTTACTGGACCTCTAGGAAGAACAGTTTAGAACTGATAGAGCTATCCAGTGTAAATAAAGTTAATTTAGTTTAGGTTTCCTCCTGTAGTAACACTGGATCAATAAGAGATGATCCTTACTGGACCTCTAGGAAGAACAGTTTAGAACTGATAGAGCTATCCAGTATAAATAAAGTTAGTTTAGTTTAGGTTTCCTCCTGTAGTAACACTGGATCAATAAGAGATGATCCTTACTGGACCTCTAGAGAGAACAGTTTAGAACTGATAGAGCTATCCAGTATAAATAAAGTTTGTTTAGTTTAGGTTTCCTCCTGTAGTAACACTGGATCAATAAGAGATGATCCTTACTGGACCCCTATAGGAAGAACAGTTTAGAACTGAAAGAAATATGCAGTATAAATAAAGTTATTATTTTCTCACTCTGACAACTGTTGGTTGACCACCATCTGCTGCACGATAGTGCTTCGTGAAACCTACTTGTAACTTCGCCGTAACTTGATTACAGGAGGAAGGATTTGCTCCTGGTGGAGCAAGCTTACATAGCATGATGACACCACATGGTCCTGACAAAGAATGTTTTGAAAAAGCATCAAATGTTGAGAATCTAGTACCTGAAAGAGTTGCAGATGGCACAATGGTTTGTATACGTCTCTATTGTGGAGCCCGCTTTTCATTTTAACTCATCAGTGTAGCTAGCATTCAATGAAAGCTATCCTCGTTTTTGGTCGTAATTACGCTGGTTTCTATGTTATTTTGACCCTATTAATGACATCTATTCAGGCTGTTGAGCTCGACAAACAATGAACTTTTGTAAACCTTTACGTGAACCTCGAAGTTGTCTTTATCTCTCTCGTCAGGTGGCGACGAAGACAGTTCCCTCACTTTTCTTAATTCTCTTTGGTTTAGGCGTTCATGTTCGAGTCGTGTTTAAGTTTGGCTGTTACAAAATGGGCGGCAGAAACGTCGGAGAAACTGGACAAAGATTATTACAAGGTCTGGTCTGATATTAAAAGTCATTTTGATCCAGAATGGAAACCAGAGAAAGCTTAAAGACATAGCAGTCGTGAGTAAAACAAAGTGGTATGTATGTATCAGTATTCTGTATCAAAATGCTCTATTTAATTATAACTAAAGATAAAATAATATCTAAAGTATATTTTACGAAACATTGGCATAGAACAGCTATACATGGACGGATTAAGTAACGTAAAGGATATGTCTTGGAAGAAATGATAAGGCCAAAAAAAAAATATGTGGGTTTCCGGTTTCTTCTTATAAAAACTTAGGTAGGGTAGGTCGGTTTTAACTTTTTTTTTTAAACTTTTTTTTTAATTTTCCGAACAAGCGGACGCCATTTTGTTTAGTCAGTGCTTCCACATCCAAAAATAAATTTCCCTAATATTTCCTCAAATTTCAATTTTCCACAAACTTTTTCCTCTATGTGGAAACACTTACAAGCATGATCCAATAAAAAAGTTTAGGGTCGGGATTTCGACGTCCAAAAGCTAGGTAGGGTCGGGAAACCGGAAACCCACATATTTTTTTTTTTGGCCTAAGTCAAGAATTTTTAGACGTACTGTCATGACATTGTACTGAACAGGGTCGTTTGAGTAGATTTAATTAATTGAGGCTATGTGCACACGGGCGTCGTTTTGCAGCGTTTTCAAAAACGTTTTTGTCCGTAAAATCGTTTTGACGCCGTATTCGCACAGCCCAAAGGAAAATATCTCGGATATATTAAATAAAGTACAACTTCTGTCATAAACTGATAGTGTTTGTATCCGTTTTAGCGTGAAAACACAA
>CACRXK020001544.1:0-52875 GCA_902702795.2 Paramuricea clavata
CATTGCACCCTGATGCACCCTACTTTAGTATTTTACTCTGTCTAACGCCAGACGATTTTACTCATCAAGGGGAGAGCGCTGGCGCTTAATGGGTTAACTGGCCTATCTGCCCATGTGTCTAGTTAACCCATTGAGTCGCATTGCACCCTGATGCGCCCTACTTTAGTATTTTACTCTGTCTAACGCCAGACGATTTTACTTGTTAAGGGGAGAGCGCTGGTGCTTAATGGGTTAATCATTAGATAATTACATACCTTTGGTTTTTCCGAGCATCTGAAGGACGTTTTCCTCTCCGAGGTGAATTTTTATAGGGACATGTTCTAAACAAATAACATGACAGTTTTCACGACTTTTCTTTCTAGGCCATGCCATTTCACAACACAAGACGCATTCGCCATTTTTAACTCCAAACCATTTTTGAGCTTTCTTACACATATATATATATAGAAATTATTTGGGACTTTGCTGCCTGCACTAATGCTCACAGAAACCCATCAATGGTCTTGCAGAGGGCTGTTGGTCGACTGAAATTGATGCTGTGTGTGTGTGTGTGTCGGGGCATTGTAAAAATGTAACTAGTAACATAGCAAATAAAAATGAAGCCTTTCGAACACATTGTTCACAGTTGCATAGTAACTGTGAAATAATGCCTTGGTCTTGAAACCTTGCTCTAGTGAATCAAGATGTAAGGCTCATTACAGTAATGCACGAGAGCGAGGCTTCTGGTCCAACTAGTGATTAATTTGTGACGTAATTATCAAAAGGGTGTATTACAGAAAAGTCAGGATTTTGAAGTTGAATAACACACTTGACATAAACCATCTGTTGACTGTTGTAGCTCGAGTGTTTTTGTAATATTAAACCTAGCATGAAAATATGCATTGTTGAATGTTGTGGAAATTTTTTAAAGGGAAATACTTAATTTTCCTAGGACTCTCCGGGCTTGCTGGCTATATTAAGATTTGCAATATTTTTAGCTTTCTATCCTAATGACCTGCCTCGTGTTTCAAACAGGATACTCACAAGTCATGTTCGGATTTTTCCCAAGACCAAAATTCCTGCGTACAACCTTTATTCTGACAAGCCGTGACACCAAGCAACTTCTGTAGCGTTATATTATCTTCAGGAATAGTAGGCTTTCGTTCAGGAAAGGAATCTTCTTGTTGACAGGAAGGGCAACGCTGAAACTGCTGGCGAAGGACACCGCTCGACCCATAAGCACATTTCGTGCAAATTCTATGTTGACACTGGCCATAGACCATTTGAAAACGCGCACAGAGGCAAACAACACAGTTAAATCTTCGCTCAATGCTTATTTGCTTGGCTAGGCTGCCCGGAGAAACGTCCATGATTAACAAATTAACTTTTTCTTTATCAAAGACAGAATTTAAAATACAAATGACTGCTTCTGCTCGAGGACTTTAAAAGTGTTGATAACTAAGCCCGGGAAAAGTTTGTTATGGTAGCAGAAATCTGATTGGCTAGAACAATATTTCCTGTCTTCCTATTGGCTAATACTCGATAGCAGGAAAAATACGGATATCAGTCGCTATAATAGAAAATTCCAGAAAAAAATTCAGGGAGCGGATATAGGAAATCCGCGGAAACGGACAATGCGGAAAACACAGAACGGAGTAAACCTGGTATGGGATTTCTATATTTTTAATTTAATTTAATTAATTAACCAAATGTATTTTCGCATGCATTAAAATTACATTTTCGAACGAAGAATTTATATTCAATGATAATATAATACAGTATGGTCAGGTAATTTTTCTACAGATATGCTTTCTATATGTAATGTTGAATGTTACACATTGTCAAACAAAAACTCGTATTTTCATTTGACAAGAAACTAAAATTCCCCCAAAAATTTGAAATAACACCCTAACACCATCCCTCCCGCGTAACACGGCAATTTCCAAAAGCCATGCATTATTCACTTTTTGCATGGACTTCGCCATTTTCAGAAGACTCATTGGAGGTCCCAATCGCTTGAGTTTCATCAGTTTTGACGAGAACTCCATTGCTGTCGAATTGTTGTAGATCGTCACCACTCACTCCAAATTCATTGACACGTTTGTAGTCGATAGGATAGATCCATTTTTGATAAAGATATATGAAGAATATCACGTCTGTTTAAAAAAACAGATATTGTTTTGAGACTGGGTGTTTGTAACACAGGACACCCTTTTTGGCGTTTTGCGGAAAATCGCTACTGCGCGCTCAATATCAGTCCGATTTTCATCAAATTTTCACCAAATGTTCTCCAGTGCATGCAAAATATGGTAAAGTTGTAAAATTAACAAACAATAAAATAATGTAAGAATTATTCAGGAAAATCTTAAATCGCGGTACCTTTACGCTTTTGAGTTGTGCTCCTGCTGGTTTTAAGTTATATTTATTAAAATATCATTTTTATACAGTAAAATAGTTGTTCTAAAAAATTGTGTTCGGAATTTTTTGTTTATTTCGTCATTCCGCTGATATGGCGATTTCTTTGACGACTGCAATATATTTCTGAATTCTTTGAGTGAATTGCTCTTTATTTTTAAAATATCCAAAATTAAAAAAAGCCGCAAACAATTTTGAAACTGACGTATTTAGCTATGTCCTGTGAAAATTTGAGAAAAATTGGTTAAAACCCGCAGGAGCACAACTCGTTTGAAAATCAGTAATTACCGTAAAATTCTTCGGGAGAAAATTGAATTTGAATATTACATTTTCAATGTTTTTGTTATTGCAAGCGAAATGTATTTTATTAAATAACTCTGCGAGTTTTCAACATTTTTCGTTCAAACTTGGTCAGATAGTAGAACTAGTCTAATGCTTTCATGGAAACCAATAAAAGAAATTTAGGCAAAATTAACACTCAAAGGTGTTCTGTAACCTTAAAACACAGGACTTGGTGCGTGAGATTTTCACTTCTGTGGCCTGTAGTACAGAATGTCCGATTACAATAGGGAGTTTAAGCAAGCGACATTTTTGTCAACACGGACGTCAGATGCCGGGGGGGGGGGGCTGGATTAACAAACACAGCGGTTTTTCTCCTTCAGTACTATCACTGGTCAAGAAAGTTTCCAGGCAGTTCGATGAAGCTATCTTAGTTTAGTTAAGGGGTGTCCCTTACCAATCTCGTAGCCAGAGCAATGCCTGTGTGCGGGCTAGGATGGCATTGGCTCTGGGGAAATTGAATTTTTCCTGTGCTGTGATTGGTTTAACGTTTATCGATCGTACATGCCGACAAAGAACCGGGACCCCTAAATTTAGGGGTTCCGGTTGTCAATTTCCCCAGCTTTATTTTAGCTTTGAGGTATAATCTAATACAACTTTGTTCTATGTAATCTATCTACAATAAACCGATACCTCACTGCATAAAGTTCTCAACTCACCGTCTCGTAAACAGCCCAGACGATACAAAGTCGGCATTTTTATAATGAAAGCGAAGAGATCATCAATGAATGTGTTGAGTGCTTTATAAGTGAGCATTCTCCAGGGTAAGTGAGCAACAGACTTCATTTTGTAGTTGATAAATAACTGAGGAGTCATCATTATAAAACCTAAACGAAATATACAAAGTTATTAAAACTATGAAAGCTATTGATGCTTCCCAAAATGTTCCCTTGTTTGGATCAGGCCCACGGTAAAAATATTGTAAGGAAAGCCAAATGATCTGTCCCGAGAAAGCAACATTTTTGCCAACGATTCAAAAGCATTTGGTTTCTATTTGAAAGTTCATCCTATGGGGCTATTTACATGTGGCGGGCTGATTCGTTTTCGTTAAGTGTTTTGTTTCTCATACACTTAAATCTTAAATAATTTATTATCTAATTTAGCAGTTTACTCAGCAACGATTTGATCTGCGGGCAACGATGCTACCCCACTAGTTTTCCTACAAAGAGAAATATTTTTCCCAATTGGCCCCCAGGCGGCTAGACGTATTTCTAGTATTGTCTAACTGGTTTTGCTCTATCCAGTCAACATTCAGATCAGCGTATTCCAGTAATTAGTTTCCACAACCGGAAATTACGTATCAATTAAAGCGCTAATTAATTGCTCAATAAATTAGAACGACACAATTTAATTAAGTCACTGTATTGTTGCGTTTCGCGGAATACGGTTCTCTTTCTCATTGTGAGTAAGCGAGTTATTGTTGGAAAATTTCAAGTATGGGTGGATGTTTCGGATGTTTTCGGAAGAAGGACGATCTTAATGAGGTCAATCAAGATGATATTCTCTGGTTGCAGACTAACAGTTCGTTGACAACGGGAATTCCAAGTAATCTTCACTTCAGCATTGGTGGACTATCAGATATGAGTGGTCAGGAACCCGCTGTCGTCACCGCCCGTAAAGCTCAGGAAAAAGCAGAGCGGGAAAAAGGTATAGCTGCGTTTGTGACTTACTGCAGCTCTAATGTGAACAGTTTAGAGACTGATAGAGCTACTGTTCCTAAAGTTAGCTTGTTTAGTTTATATGCTCATCTTTATTTTTTTTCAATTTTGCAGCCAAGTTAGAAGCTCTGAAGAACAAAGCAGCAACGAGTGCGGCTGGTGATTCAGACAAGGTGAAAACAACGACATCGGCAAAGCAAGGTGGCGGCGATGAACCTCAAAAAATATCGTTAGAAACACTTATGCAAGACGATGCAAACCAAGACGAGCCAATGACAATCAAGGCTGCAATCCAGGAGCCAATCAAAGGCAAGGCTGAAAGCCAGGAGCCAATCAAAGGCAACGCCAGCGAAAGCCAGTTGTCGAATGGCAAGGACGATGCCAAGGCAGTTGTCGAGGCCGCAAAAGAAGCACTTTTGCCAAGGGCTGCTGACGTTGAACGCGAAGTTGAAGCAGAAAAGGCAAAGCTGCCGGCTGCTGTTCGTGATAAAGTCGAAGCCGAGGGCGAAGCCTCGAAGGCAAAGAGCGAAGTTTTGCCGAACGAGAACGCTGCCAAAGTCGGAAACGAAGTCGACACAGGCGTTCTGGAAGTTGGCAATGACGTGAAAGTGTCTTCACTCCAAACCGAAGCTCAAGCTGACGCCATGATCAAAGCTGACGCCATGATTGAAGCTGACGTCACCAATGAAATTAAAGCTGACGTAATTAACAAGGTCCAATCTGACGTCAGCAATAATGTTCAATTAGACGTCATCACCAAGTCCGCCATTGCTACACAACCATCCCAAGTGTCGCTTAGTTTTGAAGTTGGTGCCGAAGCAAACCTTATCGAAGCTGACGATGAAGCCGAAGGTGGAGCCATCATCACCGAAGCCGTGAAGTTGCCCGACCAATCGGTTGCCACGGAAACAGTTGATACGGAAAAGGAAGTGGAAATTTCCGCCAACCAGGATGGAAGCACAGCCAGCGAGGAACCTCAAATCGCCAGCGAACCTCACGAAGTGCGAAACGAACTGCAAGAGGATTTGAACGGCGACGTCGAAGACGACATGGCTTGCGTTGACGTGTCTTTCTCTCAACCTTTAGTACCTCAACTGAGTGAAGTCGTACGTGTTGGGGTTATAGCACGCGTGTCGGAAGATGATACACCTGACGCCACGGAACCAAGTAACAACGATGTCGTCGCAGAAGACGGCGAGGGAAGCGACATTGTGGAGAATGTTGATGAATAAGAAAGTGAACTACAACTAAGCTTTCTTCCTTCGAGCGAAAGATCAAGTCCTCCGGTCCAGCGTCGGTTCATTCTTACGAACTTTTATTTTTTGAACTTCTACAAACATGGGATAGTCGGGGTGGGATATAAACAGGATATTGAACAGTAACAATTGATATAGACATGGGTGATATTGGGTGGGGGTTGGGACATCTACTTCATAAGGCAATGAACAAATAAATCAATAATTTTTGTATATATAAATATCACCCATTCTTGTACTTCTTATCTTTCTGTATATATCAATAAACAATTTAAAAACAATGGATTATTTTTTCTCGGACTGGTATAGACCAACAAAGCTTCTTTGATCAATGTTTTGGAAAATTTTTTGACTGCATAACGTACAGGTATACTAAAATCAAACACAAATAAACAAAGGACACTATCAATGTCTGATCACAAATTTAAAAAATATTTGATCAAAGAACACTTCGATTAATCTATTGATTACAGACATCAATTCTTACACGCGTGACGTCACAACGTGACGTCATAATCTGACGTCATGATTTATGCAAAGACCTGCTAATCAGCTGACGCGTGCTCATGCAGTTTGCCACCGAATTAATTCACAAATCTAATTCAAATGCTTTGTTACCTTTACTCCATTCAATGTTTCATATCAGAATAGTGAACAAGGCATGCGAGAGGCAACACATATAAACAACATGCATGCGTACCACGTCATACCTGTAGATTTTATTGTTGTGGAGGTAGCCAATCTTTAAATGGAGCTAGACTATGCCACATTCTCGTACCCAGAGCCCGTCTTACACGCGATCAACAGAGCATGACAAGGGTAGCAGGTACGATCGGCAGTTGCGCTGCATTTGCCGCAACTGCAGATCAAAATTTAGCCTCTGAACGACAACACAATGCCAAGTGTGCCAAGTATAGAAGTGCATTCTGAGAGTGCATTCTTGCAGTTATTCTAGTTATACAGTAACTCCGGGCTTAGATAACAAGCTCCAAATGATTTTTGGAATTAGCAACACAGCAAGTAACTTCAAGCTTTATACATACCTAGCGGATAGGCTGGCTTGCCTCGCTACACAATACTTTTTGGAGTTAGACAGTAACTCAAGGCTTAGGTACCTAGTTTTTTCATGATTTTTGAAGTTATTCTTAGCTCCAAATGATTTTTGGAGTTAGCCAGTAACTCCAGGCTTAGATGCTTAGCACCTAAATGATGCTTAGCTCAGTTAGCTGCCAAATTTGGAGTTATACCTAGCTCCAAACGATTTTTGGAGTTTGCCAGTAACTCCACAATTCATATTTCAACTCATACGTTTTGAATTACACAAGTTATTCAAGTGTATATTTTGGTTTGGAGTTGGCCCTTTAGATTTTGGAGGTAGCGTCGCTCCATAACTTCCTACTTTCTACAGGCATGTATCACGTAGGTCTGAATTTGCCGAAAAAAATTTAAAATAATTTCAATTCAAACGATGGACCTTCGTCAAAAAGTCTGTATATCGCAACGTTTCGGACCGGTGGACCTTCACTTAAAAGTGTTTTAATTTTCCCCCCAAGTAGTTGAGACATAAACCACGGCAATTTTAATAAAGAATTTATATATACACAAAGAAAACTTACCAAAAGTTAAAAGAAAGCCATAAAGCATACTTAATACCCACGAGTACCATCCTTTGTGTTCTTGATAAAATAATGAATATATGGAGTAGCCAAATAACAACGGGAAGAGAAGCCACGAAAGATACTTAAATGCCAACTAAAAGTTGAGAAAGAAATACATTCGAGTCGCGCTTTTGTATAAGGCCAAACATTGCTTGGATATCTATTTCTTGTTGCCAAAACTCATGCAGGTAGGGTATATCAGATATTCTACGTCAATTACACGGCAGCATAGATGGTACAAACCTTTGTTAAATGTTAATCAACTTTGAAACAAACATGTTATACTTTATATATATATATAGATAGTACAAAACTAATGCCATGAACTGGATGTGCAAAATTGCTCCAAACTCTTTGCAAACGTCAGATAAAAAGATTAGGGTCGGTGATTTCAGTGGCCACAAGCTAGGTAGGGTCGGTGATTTCAGTGGCCACAAGCTAGGTCACAAGCTAGGTAAGGTCGGGAAAGCGGAAAGCCAGGTATTTCTTTGGCATAATTGCAAGACTGCAGCTTTCTGCTTGTCGTCTCAGCCGCATGCAAAACCTACCGTATCGTAATGTCTGGTGGCCGACTGCGTATACGATTGTTTATCTGTGATTTTTATGCGAGGAATAAGCCCAAATAACGGGTTTTCTCTGTCAATCTGCGAAAAAATGATAAAAGAAATAAGAAAATCTTTGATGTTCCATTGTCTTTTCATTGTTTTTTAAAATTCCACTGTTCTCCATGCCATCTAGTCATGATCCATTGATCGGAATGTCCCATTGTCTTTTCATTGTTTTGAAAATCTCACTGTTCTCCATCCAGTCATGATCCGGTGATCGGAATGTTCAATTGAAAAGGCTTTGTAACTTGAAACAAATAGACAGATTTAGATCGAAGACGCGGACGTCAAAGACGACGTGAAAATGGCGTGTTGTGTCCATATATGGATATGCCACGTCATTTTGACGCCATTTTCACGTCGTCTTTGACGTCCACGTCGTCCATCTAAATCTGTCTAATGACTCACCGTAACATCGACAACTTTATGTATTTTCCATATTTCTATAACGAGACCTACGAAACAGCTGATAATAACTACGATATTGGCTTCATTGTCCCAAATATACAGCAGTACAATCACGGACTGGAAGACGTTAAAAAACACAGAGCGAACAGATAAACCTTCAAGAGATTTGCGAGAACGCCAGAACTGAATATCTAAATGAAGAAAAGAAAACTACAGTATATATATTCAGGCCTGGAATTTCCCTCTCCAAGGCCATGATGTCAAAAATTGCCGTAGAAGTGCAGCGGCTTTCCACGGCAATTTTCGCCAATTCTACGGCAATTTTCATGTAATATACGGCATTTTTCATGTAATATACACCATATTGTGGGTGAAAGCTTGTGGTAGAAATTTACTTTCTTGCATTTCTTCTGCGTTCAGTGTTTATCATGCCTACACATAAACCGGGAAACGTTTCTTTGAAGAAATTAAAAACATCTATGTACAGAAAGAAAAAATCATCATTGACATCAACATTCCTTCACACGTTCCTTTGAGACTGCGAAGTGTTCTTCATATCCTGTTAATAGAATTTGAAGATTGTTTTGTTTGCTCAGCAATTTTACAACCAATATAATCGAGGAACATTTGAAAAAGCCAAATTCAGGATCCGAGGGACATTGAACACTTTTTCCAGGTCTGTTCAATACAATTGTGCAATTACGCGGTCAGGACTGAAAATTAGGGAGTTCTTACTTCACGTTTCGGGGAACGGCAAACGACAGGTTCGAACTTTCTTGGCAAAATTTTCGTTGAACGTTTGCTCAGAAAATTACAAAATGCTTACCATTTTTAAAAGCCAAGAATTCAAACACACTGTGAACAAGAGATACAATAACTGTCAAAGCCAACAAGTATGGACTTGTCTCTGCCATTGTTTTCTGTTTAAATAAAATAATAAGTTTCTAAATATCTTGACAAGTTAGGTGGCTCCACCGAGATTAGCCTGCTATTTCAGGCTGCGAGCAGGCTACACCGAGATCAGATCACTACAAAGGCCAATGCTGTAAAAAAACCCATTTAAACTACCTTCATTGAGTCTTGATCGTCTTCAGAATCTTGAAACTCATCCCCAAGAACGGCAAACCATTTCTTTCTCATTCGTTGAGATTCAAACATTTGCCATTTAAACAATGACAGTGGTGCATATGTCAGATAAAGATCTAGAACTCTACATGGGGGGTAAGAAATTTAATTAGTGAGTTTCAATGTGCAGACTTGCCAACTCTACTGGTTTTGCTGGTCAGAATCAATTGGTATATTTAAAAGACAATACTCAATATTTCTCCTATCTGAACAAATTTAGAAAAATGATGAATTAATAAATTGCAAATAGTCTTGGTTATATATTATGTACTGTAATGTGTGTTATTTAGATACACAATTTGTTTCTTTTGGTTTTATCTCATTCAGTTAATATCATGAAATAGTAGACAGTGGTCAACTAGAAAACTATGCTCCTTTGACCACTGTGACAACCACTACCACTATATTGACTTTATCATCCTTTTTCTTTTCGTTCTATATTTTATTCTAAAACTGCTTTGTAATTAATCAAAGAAATAGTGCTATTAAAGAACCTTGAAGACAAATAATAATAATAGTCTTAGCATATTAAGTACTTACTTTGTTGTCTCATTGACTGGCATATAGTCACTGAAATAATTCCAGTAATCATTTAGATACATAACAGGATAATAACTGCCAGTTTCATTATCAAACTCAATGACTAAACAGAGAGAAATATTTGATAACTTTATAACTGAACACTCGGTTACAAACTGTTAGACTAAGTGTAATTTTCCAAATGATTCTCTACAAGTTCTTAGAGTCAGAGACATAGTTAGACTTTCGAGTAACTCCAGAAAAGCCATATACGAGGGACTAAAATGTTTCCCATTCTTTGTCCATAGTTTGGTTATTGATTGAAACCTATCAGATATATGCAGGGCATCCAGTCAAAATATTATAGTTTATTTAACCCATTAAGCTGCAGAGCTTCCCCATTGATAAGTAAAATCGTCTAGTGTTAGACAAGTAAAAAAATCAGTAGGGCACACTTCGGCTCAATGGGTTAACTGGAGACATTGTCAGATTTTTTGGTTAACCATTAAGCTGCAGAGCTTCTCCACTGATGAGTAAAGTCATCTGGCGTCAGACACATAAAAAAATAAGTAGGGCTCACTCGGGCGCATTGCGACTCAATGGGGTTAATCTGTAGGGAATCTGGGAATGTTTTAAAAAGCTACCATTAGGAAATTTAGATTAATTAAAAAACAATTTCAATCAACTTTATTTTATTTCAAGGAAGGAGGAGGGGCACATTTGCAACGAAGCTGACCGCCCAGAACTCATTCTGGCTATGCCACTGGAAAGTGATCTTTTACACATGTTTTTTTACCTTCATCAAGAGGTGAAGGCACACTTCCTTTCGTCCACTGCGTCTGATCATCGAGAAGATTTATGGTGAGATTTGGATGCCAGTATGATATTAATTCAATTGGAGTATTTTTATCACCTATTTTCTATCAAATATAAAAATTAATTTCACTATTGATTATTGGGACAAAATACACTATTATAATGATTATAATGTCCAACTTACTGCGTCTGACTGAATTTCAGCTGCACCAGTCAATAAATTCTTAGTCTTGTGAATTCTTCTTTTACGATAAACTGTCATTACTGTAGGAATTAAAAAAAAACTATTCTTTAAAATCTAAATATTGACTATACTTTTTAAATATTCTTTTTATCTTAATTAGACAAGAAATTATTTGCAGAAATTTTCCTGTTTTGATTGCAATAAAAACTAATAACATGAACATACATCTTATTTTTCCAACCACGTCTTGCTTCTTATAACCAGGTTGGTGAGGATTTGGAGGACTTCCAGATTTTGTAATAAATGCATGAAGATATAAAGAGCCATTGTTTTGCATTTCCTACAGGAAAAGAAGAGAGTAATTTTATTTAAACCAAAAGAATGGCTGGCTGGTTAACAGATAGTTTGTCTGATAATTGGCTTGTGGATAAAACATGGTAAATAGAGAGATAATTTATTAAGATGTTCATCTATTTTGATGAACACAAGGAAGGTGTGTCTATGTGTACAAACTTATCAAAGAAGTGAACATTATTTTTTTGCTGGCTGAGGAATGAAAGAAGCAGAAAATATTCTCTGAGAATACATTGTTAGAGAATACATTATTTATATATAGGCATGTGCGCTACCAGGCATGATTTAATGGTTACAGTACCAGAACTGTCGACATTACCATTGACGTCTTGACTTGATAATGAAATGAATGTGAACCATCATTATTTGGTCCTGATGTCCAATTCCCAACTTTAAGTTCTTTCAAAAACCAAATTAATTTTTTGTCCTCAACTTGTGATTGATCCCTGAATATTTCCTCCTCTGGTGAGAGATATACCCATAAGTCCTAGGAACAAACACTTGTCATGTGAATACCAAGGTGATTAATTGGCTGATTATTTGGTTTTATAGTATTAGCCTCAGTAATTGGCATTTACATCAGTCTCACTTCTAGTGAATGAAATAAACCCTCAACTGATTATCATATAAGCTGGAAAGCTTACAAGAGGCATTCACCCCCGTGGAAATATTCAATATGGTGGACGTTCAGGGGGGTGAATGCCTCGTGTACGTTTCCACATTGAAATGAATAGAACTGGTACTTTATACCTCCAACCGGAAATTTGAAGCCAAACTTGAAGGCCAGTCTCAGTCTTTTCACGCATGTGAAGAGCGCTCAATCAGTCAATCATGATATGAACATGCGGGTCTTGACCCCCAGACATGCATGTCTTGGAGTCAAGATTTGGCTTCAAGAAAAAGATAGGCAGTTTATCTGAAGGTAGCGTTCCAGTTATATTCATTTCAACTAGAAACATGGCGAGTGCATTTTGATGAATCATTGCGAATCAAGGCATGGCGGCAGTTATGCTTTATTGGCTGAATCAGAATTCTATAAAGTCTCTATTCTGTGCCCTGACCCTATTAAATCCACAATGACTGTACAAAAAAATCCGACTTTTTAAAATGTGTGATCACGTGATCACCACATAAACACGTGGGTAATATATAGACTATCTTTGTTAATATACATTTAATATCAAAAACTCTATCTAAATATACAACATACCACTGAAGTTCCGAGCGGGAAGAGGTTCCGTGAGGATCTTATACCAGTTTGATTCGTATTACTTTGCCGGCTTTTGAAGAACTGTGATATCAACCAAAACACGAACAATCGTGTCAAAATTGTTTTCCATACCGACTCTTGTGGCTGTTGCTGTTGTTCTGGTTGTTCTACGGCATTTTGTTGTGCTTCGTTGACAGCATTCTCTGTGTTTTGTGCTGGTTCTTCGTTCCTAGCTGGCCGTGATCCACGGCTTCTTATTACTATTTCGTCGTTCGACATGTTGAAAATTTTTTGGTGGTTTTCAGGTTTTTAATTGGCGACCGCGCCGTGATTTGAGAACTGGTGCGAGTTGATAAACGACGGGGGAGGGGGAACCAAAAATGCACAGGCCAGGGGGAGAGATCTGCAATTTAGAAAGCTCGGGGATGAGAGTGCATGAGATTTGTCATGTATTCTATAAAACATAGCTATAGTTGAAACACTCATCAAACTTTGATTTTGTTCATTTAGAGCTTGATATGTCCCCATAGTTCAATGTGTGAATGACAACCGTCATCAACTCTTATCCTCATTTGACCGGGGCTTTATATAAAAGCTTCCATATGGTTTGTGTCTGAAGTCTGAACTGCCTGGAAAAGTATGTACTAACACTGGAAAGGACCAGTATGATCCAGAATCCACAATTACACGAATGGGAATTCAACAATAGTATTAAAAATAGCAGTTGAAAACATCAAGGGGGTGTTGGGGGTGTTGGCCCTTGCCCTGCTAATCTGTTTGGGGCTGTGGGTTGAGGGCACCTCCCTAGAGGAGTGAGGGATAAATAAAGATGTAGCCTGCATGGCAGGCGGTATTTCTACGGGCAGCGAAAATTAGGGAAGCAAAGGAAATACCGTCTGCCGCAAAACTAGGGTTTTTTGAATTACCCGTCCGCTGGTGAACGGGAAAAACGGATTGGTTAGTATTTTTATGTAGTTGTCAATCAACGGCTAAATTCGGTTAAATGTTAATCATTAACCAAATGTTTTGACGTTTTGAAACTCTGCGTTTTGAAATTAGTTCACGTCAAGTCAGACCAGATATGGAATAACATAATAAAAGAAGCAAATTAAAAGATACAAGCTGAAAAATAACACTCTAAATAGTGTTTTTGATAGAGATTCGAACAAGAATATTTAACATAGAAGATACGTCCGAAGGGGCCGAAGTTATGATCGGCGAAAGGTATGGGCTAGTCTATATTTTCGTTCAGACAATTACATGCGTATTAATTTGATAATATACCATCTCGCTTGACTTTCAAAGGCCATAAATCGCAATAATGTTGACATTTTACTAAAACTATCGATAGAAATTAGGAGATATTTCTTCACTGAATCGAACAGTGGGATTTCCATATAGGCCTATCAGTCATGTTCTGAACCAAAGATACTTGATAGATATTATATACGAACCTCCAAAGTATAAACAAGGGGCCGGTTGATGCAGTAATTATCAAATAACTGTTAAACTCTTATATCCCGTTGAATATGTATAGTTGTAAACAAATAAAAACTATCGTTCTATAAGGTTCAATACTTTCAGTTTGGTTGTTGACAGATGATGAATCTATAGTATAGACTTGCATGCTTTGTATTTTGAGCTTATTAAACCACCGTTTTAAGGCAGCTAAACGGGCTTGGTTTATATTAACACATAAAATAAATTCCTTGATTCTCATCACTAGACACAGTCTACACTTTGAAATGTCGAAGACAGTGGGAGATTTATTTTTTATATTTTATAGTTATATAATTTATATATCAATAGTTCGTATCTCCACGAACAATGACAGAATGACTGGGTTTCTTTAAAATACAATGAAATTTCACTCAAAATTCTGTTTGTTTCAAATTGGAAGTTTAAAATGGCAATAAAAACTCTATATAAAATATGAAAAAATTAACTGTCTCGAATTATTTTGTCTGGCGGTACATTTATATTGTGTAACTAAATATAAAACGTTTTCACGAGGATGTTAAAATTCAGTCGGGCGGTGATGAGAATCAAGGAATTTATTTTATGTTGGGCAGTTGTGACTTGGGAGCAGAGAGCAGCTTGGGAGTGGCTAATTTTGAATATTTACTTAATTAATGCATCTATAAATAGCGTTGATGCTTCAGGGGCGGTAGTTCATTTACACCCAGTTTTGTAGCCTGCTCACAGGCTCTATTAGGCTACCAGTTTTGCGGCAGGCGGTATTTCCTGCGTACCGCCTGCCATGCAGGCTAATAAAGATGCTAAACAGGCCCTGGCATATGAATGACTTCTTTATAGTTAATTTGGTATAAATACAAGCAGGAAAACGCACAGGCACGCCCAGCCTCAAGGCTTATTTTCCAAGTCACGTACAGAAAGTTCAAACCTTTCTGACTTTTATAGTAGTACTAATTACCGCAACAAATACACCTTAAACCATACACAAAACTTTATACTGCTTTTATTCATTCAATTATTCATCAGAAAGTTTTAAATGGATTTTAACTAATTCGCACGAACGAAAACCCCACAAATTCGGTGCCTAATTCGCTTGTTTATTAACTTTGTATGTTTTGATATGTTGCTTGAATACCAGTGGCTCTGTGCCAGTGGTTAGTTACTAGGTTTATAACTGCATGGATAATCAATGATTTTATCTTGTTATGACTTATGTCTTGATATTAACTTCCTTTGTTACGTATATAAACGACGTATAAACTGGTGACTATTCAAATATCATGACCTGACCTTCGGCTTTGTTTACAAATTTGATACATTACTCAGCAATCGATATTTTATGGAATGCGGCGTTATTAAATACAACACGCCTTCCAGAAATTATGCAAGAATATAAAACTATTTAGTGAATTTTAGTCGATATTGGTGTCACAAATTCACAACATTGTCTAGCAAGTGAATTTTTGAATCGAAAGGAAACCTTATACTTCCTTTAGCTTGGGGGTTTACCTCCCAGTGAGCCAAACCAGTTCGTCGAAAATGGTCGCAGGTTTTTTTCTTGTGAAGTGATGCGATTCAAGTCACTGAAGTGTATATAAAACGATAAAGGATATTACTCTCAGCATTCTCGCCGGCCTGTTGACATTTCTACAAGATGTCACTACAAACTTTATTGTCTGGTTTAACGATATACTATCTAAGTTTCGCGTTGTCCTTGGACTATTCAGCAACGCTAGTTTCAATCGAAGAGTATTGGCTGACTCTTGGAGGAGAACCTTCGGTTTATGGCGTTGTTTTTGGTAGTTATGCTCTTGCACAGATCGTTAGTTCGCCTATTTTTGGCTACCTGGCAGACAGAAGAGGGACAAAATTCGCTTTGTGCGTGTCTGTAGTCGTGAATGCTTGCGGTAACGCGTTATACGGCTTGGCGTATACCTTGGACTCAAAACATGCTGCTGTTTGGGGTAGGTTCTTGTCTGGTTTTGGCGCAGGAAGTTTAATCCTCGGTATAGTTCATATAACTAATACAACATCGAGAGAAGACCGTGGTTGGGTTGTGGCGAATTTTCGTATTGCACAATCGCTTGCTTACTTAGGAGGGCCATTTCTGGGGTTAACATTTGTTCCCCTGCAACTCCCTGACAGTCTATCAAACAGAACTGCAACAACAAAAGAACAAATACTGAATTTTTACACTACCCCGGCTTGGGTGGCTGTGTTGAACGACCTGCTTGTCATGTTACCGATGATGTTGGTCCTGTTTAAGAACCCATTTGCACCCCATGCTGCAATGCGGTTCTACTACAAAGATGCAAAGGGGTTGATTTATCATACTGCTGTGATTGGCTTGATACTATTCCTTGGTAACCTTTGCCTGTGGGGTGTCATCAGTAAACTGTTCTCATTTGCATTTGCACAGTATCACATCATACACAAACAGTCCGATTTATGGAAGGTCTACATTGCAGCTGGAACGGCATTCTTTGCAGGGAGTCTATTGCTTCGATTTCTGATAAAATCAAAATTGAGTGCAATAGCGCTTAGCGTATGCGGTCTTGCTACGAACATTATTGGTTTCATATTCTTGCTAGATTTGAACATGCATCAGCCAGTTAACAATGCCTTTTTCTATTTGGGTTCGGTATTGACCATTTTTGGTGGCATCTGGTTTTTAACAGGTACCATAGTGTATTACTCACAGAAGATGACAGACTATAGCAACCAAGCTCGGAATCGCAGAGGATTCTTCATGGGACTACTAAACATTGCCGACGCCTTCGGGAGGTTCATCGGCCCTGCAGTTCTTACCCCTATCATGAAAATACAATCAACAAACCAACACAGCTGTCAGCCAACAAACTGGAACCCTGACAACTGTACTTTATCAAATGTGAACATTGCAATGCCAATAAACATTGTCCTTGTGTTTGGGAATATAATATTTTTTGTTTTCTACCATTGGAATTATGGCAGCACAGACTTTGAAGCTGGTGGATCGCTTGTTAGTCATACTAGTTTATCGATTCGAAGTCAGTCACAGATACAGTTGGAGGAAGTTGGCTCTCCTGATGATGACGATGTCTTTGAAAATACCTGACTTGGTCTGGAGTTTATATTTATATTGTACAACATACTGATATCAACAGGTTTCAGTAAGAGGACAAGCAGGTGGCAGTCAGCTTTACAAATGTTGACATTCATAAGAGGCAAAAAATCAATTTCACCTGTCAATGCATGCTTCTGGAAAGTACCTTGGCTATAGAGCCTCGTTTTCATGATTGAGATTTTGACTGATGTCAGGTACACAAAAAGGAGGCTCCATAGCATGCTTTCCAAACAGGTGTATTCCCATTTTGTTTGCAACCACATATATTTAGTCTGAAAAGAATGAACATTATTTCTGTACTCTGATCACCAAGACCACTACTGAGACCTGTCTGTATACAAGGGGAAAAACATCACAGATATTACAAGCCTGTATGAAATAATTATGTTATTATTTTGTAAAGGTTTAATATAAGTTGAGTTGTGCTCATTGAAATATATTAAGTTTCTTTAACCTGTTGAGTTGCAAAGTGTCATAATACACCCAATGTCTAGTGCAAGATGATTTTACTAGTCAAAGGGAAATATTGACCTTTAATGGGTTAATTCTGGAGAAGATAGCTTAGTTTTCCTATCAATACAAAGGTGTATCAGGCTCATCACTTGGGTGAATAAATTCGTCTGGTGTTAGGCTGAATAAATTATCAAAGAACTCATTTGGTAACCTGAGGATTATAGTAAAATTTTGATCAATATATTTGACAATTTGTATTTGGTGACACACCCCTTAACAGGTGTATATGGCTCTTGATTTAATCTTGCTTTGTTTGTATTTGGATTACATGTACACTATAACAAAAAATTCCAAAACTGCTAGCCTATAATTAGCCTCAGGGATGCCGGAACTGGGAGGGGGGGTGCAGGAGGGGCAGCTGCCCATCTTGCTAGGGGGGCAAGGGGGGCAGAAGTGCCCTTTTAGTTGTAAAATACTACCTGATAAATCACATTTCCAGTGATGCTTTTTCGGGTAATTTATAGGCCCAGAGAAAGTTAATTTACAAAAATAAGTGTGAATTTGGAAAAGAATGAGGTTAATTTACAAAAATTTTAGAAATTTTTTGGATTTTAGAAAAAAATTTGGATAAATGGAGAAAATTGGTGATGTGCGGAAAAATTTTACGTCACGAAAAATTTGGCGACGGGGGGGGGGAGGAGGTCGCCCAAAAACAATTTCATGTTAAAAAAATTTTCAGGTAAATTTCGAACTTTTTATCTATAGAGGTGCCCTTTGGTGTGCGTTTGCCCCCTTTGCCTTTTTATCGTTCCGGCGTCCCTGATTAGCCTAATGCAGAAGTCACCAGATAGTGATGACGTCATAACTGTATACGTCACGATGTCGTCATCACTGTAATATTGAACGGGTAATCTCACACATTCCCTCGCTTTGCCATTTAATACAATATCAAAACTAGCCTGAGTGGTGTGGCTGTGATCCAGCCTTCAAAACTAGATCCTAGTCTTATTCTAGCTGACAGCTAGTCGTTTGTCAGTGACTCGCTTACCATAACTAACTGCAATAAGTAAGTAAGCAACTTTATTATACGAGGATTACAGCTGACAGTAAAAAGTAGGGTAACAATGAATATTTGAATAGTGCACGAGGTCAAATATTTGATTATGAAGAACATAAAGATGCCCTGAGGAAATGTTTCCTACGCTATAAGTATAATGAGTAGGGAAAGAACATTGATATGATATTTGCCGGCATGATATTAGTGTGTTGTAACACCAAGTTGTTTAACAACCGAGAAAACAATTATTTTGTACAACTGTTTGCTCTAAAAAACGTATTTAAAACATATTTCTCCAAATCGAAAGATCTCGGCCTCTATTCATGGAAGAGGTTATTTCGCTGGCCTCAGAGTGACAAAACGTAACAAAGCAACGGTTTTACTAACACTAACCCTATTCCAAACACCAACTCTAACCTAACCCTACTCCAAGTTTGTTTCTAAACCAATCTTGAAGAAAAAAGTTTCGACGAAATGTCATTCTGAGGTCAGCGAAATAAGTTCTTCCTCTAATCTCTATTCATCTGCATATTTACCGAACTCCACACGCACTGTGAACCTAAAACAATGTTAAGCCAATTTCTGAGTAGTTTTGCTAAACTAAACTTTATTTATACTGGGTAGTTTTATTAGTTGTAAATTAAACTCTCCTCCACGGAGGTCCAGTGACTGAGGTTCTTCTCGGCCTGGTGCAACCTGCAGTTTTAAACTACGGGTATTTTGGTGGTCTCCCGTGCCGAGGTCACTCAAAAACAAGTAAACCATAAAAACTCCAAGCCGATAAATCCTAGCACGGATCTTGGAATTTCTTCGTATTCAGAACTCATTTCAATTTTCATTGCACGCAAGTCTCAGTTCATCAGTTGAGGGTTTCCCAGATCCAGAGGATTTCAGAGAACAAGGAAACAACTAAACAAGGCATACTTTGCACTGCATGGAATACAGGAACAAAACTTACAAATCACAGACAGGGAGCATTAAGGGAACGTGATGAAATCTTTTTTTGGAACTGAGGGAACAAAGGAAAACTTTGAATTCAAGTTAAAAGAGGAACATTGACTCTCCTGGGAGACCCGGCTCTTCATTCTTTTCAGTTTTCATTGCACGTTTTCAAACCTACTCGTGCGCAACCATCCATTACGTTGGCGCGTGTTTCTTTGTTGAAAGCTCTTTAAAAATGTCTGTATCGGCATGTTTGCAGCTAATTTTCTTTGTGTCTTTGTAAGCATCAATGAGAATTTATGCTCTTGCCTGCGGATGTGTTTTCGTCTAAGACACTAAACTCTGCGTAGGTCACATCATGGCATATTTGAAACATTTGTTATTTCATTACTATACATGATTTCAATACAATCAAAAACAGAGGGTCCAGCGCAGATAATATTCATTCACTATTGAATAAGCACTCGTGGGGTTTTGTAGTGAAGTTGAACGGTTTCAATAACACCAGAAAGCTGAGAGGGCTTCAACTACCTAACAAATACAAGCAAAACATGGACTTCCCGACAAAGGGCCTCCGCTCAAAGCGTCGACGTTTTGCTTGTATTTTTCAAGTACTTGAATCCCTCTCTATCTGCAGCTTTCCGATGTGGTGCAGTCGTGAGAGCAAGCGCCTGTCACCTCTGAGATCGTGGCTTCAATGGACGACTTGCGCTTTAGAAAAAATTTTAATCTGGGAATAACAAAGGATATTTTCGGAAAGAAGTTATCAAAATTAGAAAAACTGCAAAGTTTGGTTGCGAAATGTTGTAAAATACGGAAAATATAGCCCTGCGAAGTTGGCAAATTTGTATACACTTCTATATTACGTGCGGAAATATATTGGTAACTAATTTAGTTACCAATTCACGCACGTAATAAAAAAGTATACAAATTTGCCAACTTTGAAGGGCTATATTTTCCGTATTTTACAACATTTCGCAACTAAACTTTGTAATATTACTAATTCCAAGACGCTCTTTCTAGCTGTGGTGATAGATTTCGTTGTTCTTACTTAGATTAAATTTTTTCTAAAGCGCAAGTCGTCCAATGGACTCATGTCATTTATGTGACAAGAATCTGTCAACGCTCTGCCAAAAGTCGTGGGTTTTCTCCGGGTGCTCCGGTTTCCACCCGCAGGGAAAACTGACAGGGTGTGTTAGGGTAAACACAGTTAGGAAATTGATATCACAATTGTTGTAAAGATAAATAGTCTATAAGGCTAAATATGTAATCATAGTAAGCGTATAATACTCGATGTGCTATCGGTCAATGAAAAGCAGTGCCTGAATAATGTGTGTATGTATCAAATGTATTATGATATTTCAGAACTCAATCTAGTTCCTTTCCTAAGGAAAACAATATTTTTGTGCAGCTTCCCAGAATTTTTGTGGTTACTGCAACCACGATTGGAGTTCGTGGTTTTTTCACCCAATAATACGTTTCCTTCCATACAAGTATCTAATTTTTAATCGTTTCATTCTTTGCATTGAAAGTACAATACACAATATCGATTGCCATATTTAATTATCTAAGTGGAGCGTCTCTCATTTGCATAAAATGCTGGCTAGATAATATTAGATGTGTAATAACGATATCTCAGCTGTTTTACGGTCATTAAAATAACACAAAAAGCTCTCAATCTGTTAAATTATATTAGGCATAATGCGATATGAAATTCCATTTCTCGTTCGTATATTATAGAAAATAATAGATTGTTTTTCCATAAAAAACAATTGGAATGGGTTTTCAAAACCTTTATCTCCGACACAAAACCTTTTCCATTTTAAGTCTCGATAAAAAAATGTTTTTTTGCAAACTTTGTTGAAAAAAGCAATTGGCACAGGAGATTGGTACGAACCAAAATGCCGTCTGTATAAATCCGCCATTTTGTGGAGACAAAGGTCTTACTGAGAAAAGATAAGAGTATGCAATCTATATCTATTATTTCTATGACGTGTATGTACGTATATGCAAAACTGAACTGCCTTTTTAGGTATATCTGGTAGTAAAATCACGCAAAAATTCACTGGAAACACGCATGCAATAACATTGTATTGCAAGCAGTTTTGTGTAAAAGCAGACATATAATTGAAACACTGCAGTATGGTAGTACGTCGTCCAATTAGGACAAGCTTAAGCTGTATCAAAAATATTTTATGCACTTACGCCTGCATGTATTCTAAAAGCTCACTCACACTCAAAGAGTGGAGGTTCAATTTCAGCTCCCCTTGAGTGTCAATGCTGTTTTTAAATAGCTGGAGGGTGAGTAGCCACCGCACAGTAAGGTGCGACACTGACCCTCCAGCTATTCAAAAACAGCACTGACACTCAAAGGAAGCTCAGATTGATCTCCACTCTTTGAGTGAGCTTTTAGAATACAGGCGTTAGGCTTGATAGGATAATGGGTAGAGTGGAGGTCTAGAAAGCTGCAAAATACGAGTTCGAATCAGATATTATCTCTGAGAAAGATTCTGTAATAGAAGAGGGATTCAACGCTCGAGACGTCGAAGTTTGGCTCGTGTTTTTCAGCGGTATTCGATTCCCTCTCAATTCGCAGTTTCGTGGTGTTATTGTCACTTCCTACGTTGGCACAAGACTTTTTGCGCAATTTGGAAACTTCTAATTTTCCGTAGTGGAAACACAGCCTGCAGCTGAACGACGTATTTTCCGTATACCGTTGCTGAGAGCAACACACGGTTTTCAAAAGGCGGTCTATAAAAAATATCGCGCAAATAATTATATACATGCTATAACCTACCGATTCCGTTGAGGACGTACTAATTCATCTTAATAAAATAATATGGTAATGTTTACTGCATTTTTTGAGGCAAGTTTTTCGTTCTAAGCAACGGCATGTGTTTTTAAGTAGAAAAATGTAAACTTGATTAAAAGATAGTCTAATCTTGAATTTTAAGTAAATAGCTGTATAAATAAAACTCAAATGAGCACAACTTATTAAGTATGCGTGGTAAAATTAATTTAGTTTCATAACAACACTCTTTTCACTCTGGAATTCAAGCCTGAGATACTCGACAAAGCATTGACATTTTTACTCGTATTTTCAGATGAGAGAAGAAAAAATGTTAGCATTGAAATTTCACAAAATAGAAAGAATTGAAAAAACGAAACTATAAACGGACATAACATCTTTCATGTTTAAGTTTTTGATACTAATCCAGAATCGGACCAAAATTTAAAATAGGATCGCATTTTACGAAAGGATGGGGATACAACTACCTGAAAAATACAAGGAGAACCCCAACGGTTTCGAGCGAAGACCCTTCGATCGTCGGGAAGTTACAGTAGCCGCCACTATACTACTCATCTCTACTAACTTCCCGACAAAGAGCCATCGCTCGAAACGTCGAAGTTCTCCTTGTATTTTTCAGGCAGTAATTGTATCCCATTCAATCAGAAGTTTTGTTATTATTGCGACTATATGACCTACACTGGCACAGCTACCGTTCGACATTATACTGCACTCCACGACTATGATATTAGTTGAAAACTAGTAGATATTTTCGGTATCCGCGCATTCACAATTTTTAGAACAGCATCTCAAGGGGGTGAGAAAAACTCCACAACCGATTAATTATTCAACGCATGGAAATCTTCACAAAAACAAATTCGCGCAAGACTGCATATTTTAAGAAGAAAGCTAGCATATTTACTCGAGATAATTTGTAGTTCTAATCAGTTCCAATCAGTTCTAATCCGCGTAAAACAGCATGCTTTATAGCGCGCAGTTTATCAAGCGTGGGGGTCTTCGAATAACAGCCGTTCATGTTGGCCATTTTCCCGCTATTGTTCAGCATCAATGATGTACTACACATCTCTCCGCGGGAACACGTAGTTTTCACATGGCAACCAGAGTAATGAAATGTCTCATTGTGTATATGTGTACACAGTCCTTTCAATTAAATGGCAAGCGAACACATCTTCTGCTGAAATTTTATTGTTAAATGTATGATATATGTATAAACATATATTCACAACCTGAAATAGAGTCGAAATATCACCACACCATAATTTGTATCTTGTTTTTTTTAAATAACTCATATTTGAGTTTACAAGATGGCGTTGTTATTCGTAGGATGTTTTTCTTCTATGTTTAAACATGCTATCGAGAAACAAGAAAAAGTTATGTTAATCGCACCGCAAAATTTGTGTAGGGGAGCTAACTTGGCAGACGTCATGAGGGAAAACAAATCTTGAAAAACTGTCCATAAAATATGGGCAAGATTAAATTAAAAACGCATGTCAACAAGTTTTAACATAAATTTAACTTAATAAAATAGATCATATGTTCAAATACATTAAGTTTATCTATCATGTCTCTCCGCCAATCGTTTTAAACATTATCATATCTTAACTTTCAAGATAATCACTTGCTCTCATTTGTATTCACTTTTGCGTAGGCATTCTAGTTGTACTACTTTGGTGCAAAAACACCTCACATTGGATGAGATTTTCAGGCAGGGCCATATTAGTAGATTCACACGCGCTTGCACGATTAAAGACATAGGAATTAGCAAAAATTGTAGAAATGTTTTAATTGTTTTTATAATATGTAAAATATTAAAATTAATGGCAGCAAATGCTATTTCGTTATTTTTCGAAACAAATTACAGCAGTTCCACATGCCGTAGCATTATCTCTGGTCTGGGGTTCCACAAGGTACAAACGGCGACCCTATGTCTGTTGAACGTCATATAGCGCATGCAAGTTGACACAAAAAGCGCAAAACTGATGATTCTCATTTGGCATGGCCACAAAGGATAGAGGCTTAAGCCTAGTTTACATTATCAAAGTTTCTGTGACCACAGTAGGAATTTTACATACGTAAATTATAGGTTTTGAAGGATTTGTAAGAAATATTTGATGGAACAGACTTAATGTTAAACACTGAGCCAGTTTCGCCAAATATTTCTTACAAATCCTTCAAATCTTATACGAATTTACCTATGCAACATTCCCACTCTCACAGAAACTTTGACAGCGTGAATCAGGTTTTATATATAGGTGGTAAGTCAACTAAATTCACCCGACTTGATCAATTTACCAACAAACAAATAAAATTTATAGACTGCCATTGATGGAGGATTTTTCATCTTGTAGTGATACGAGTTGCATGGTGATTTTCCACTTCAACCGTATAACGTAGCGTAGCGTATTTCTTTGTTTCATGACCACTAGAGTGGAACTAATGACTTTCGCACAAAAGAAAATTCTACGATACGTTGAAGTGGAAAACGACCTTTAACGTTTTGCGCATTTTTGCTGAAAATGACTTCACGACGCAAAGCTTCATTTAGAAGTCATATAGTGACGCGTGCTGTGTAATGACGCAGCTTCAGTATTTCCACGCACATACCAGAATTGCGTTGCTCTCATTCGGGTTTAATTTTTCTTACAGCGCGCCTTTTAAAACACGTATTCCCTCCCAATAGTAAAACTATATATATACTGGTGTAATGTTAAATCACTGCGAACGTGACCACTTTCAGAGTTTTAAGCAATAGCATAGCTACAAATCAAAAATGCAGTAGAAGCTTTGATGTTGTAAACAGAAAACATCTGCTTCGCAACGCCTGAAACAATGCGTCGACAAAACTCGCTTGCCACGCCGTAAAACAGCACACAAGGCATCTAGAATAACAGTTCTTTTTAATGATACACTAAATTTTTCTACAAGAAATTTTAAGTAAATTTTTAAACACATTTCATCATATAGAATCCTATACACAAATTCTGATAGGCACATATATAACTATTTAAATAAGACTCATTAATTTTCAATACGCCCAAATATACTTTCAAATTTTTTCACTACCGAAATTATTTACAAATGCAAAGGGAATTGTAAGGATACTTTATACAGTTTAGTCGTCGATCTTAAATTCAGTACATTAACGCATCCGAGGTGAAAGCCAAGAAAACCAAATTAAAAGAATGTTTTTACAGTGTTGAAATAAGGCGATAAAGGGCCAGTGGCAACGCAAATATGTACAACTATGCAAGCTTTTCACCGTTTGTATATATATAGAATAATATTCTTTTCCAATCGAAAAGAACAGAAGTTATCATAAAGTATTCAAGTTTGTACGAAAATTTTGTACAGTATAAAATCATCTGAATTAAAGTAGTACTTCTAAATAAAACCTTTAAATCACTCGCAACCAAACCTTGATATTTGATACAAAAGTCAAAATGTTTTGCCAACGACACTATAAGTCTAAGTCTAAGATATGCCGTTGTAGAATTTGCTCAGCAATAACCTCGATTTTGTATTCTATTTTATATATATATATAGCTATAATCTCATATAATGTTAAATAAAATTTGTTCTTTATTCTATTCAATATATATTAAGAGTTCTTAATATAAATGTTTCTGTACGCGGGAGGGAAATGTATAAATCCTTCAGCTCCGTAGCGTAACTATATATAAATCGTTTATTTTCATACCAAAGTGTCACAATTAACTGTGGATACTTGGACGATTACTCAAGTTAAACTTCAACTAAAATACTGAGTCGTTTCGAGCTGGGATCTTGCAGGCATTTCGATGCATGCTTGGCCAAACCAGGCGCACTGGCGAATATCGACTCGCAGTTCGCACAAGCGAAGGTTTTGTGTAAACGTTGATGTTTCTCGAGACTTTCTCTGTCTGGGAACGTATCGCTACAAACTTCACAAGGCAGGGTTTCGTTGCCGACTGCATGTTGTAGTACATGCTTGGCACGGTTTGTTAAACTACGGAACAGCTTCCCACAATATTGACAAGGATATGGACGCTCTTTATTGTGACTGTTCATGTGCTTTTGCAGGTAGCTCTTTCGTCGGAATGTTTTCGTACAAATCTCGCAAACGTACTCCGTATTATTATTGTTCAATGGCAACTCCGTTAACGAATTCGGAGAGGATAGTTTTCTTGGTTTCGTTTTACAATCTTCATCTGTCTCCATCGACGGTCCTGCGTTTGTCTTCTTCGCCGTATGCCCGGGCGAGCGCGGTCGGTGCCAACGACGATGGGAAGCGAGATTTGCAGGACAACTAAAAACTTTATCACATTCTGGACAACGGTATTCGGTATGTTTGATCCCAGAGCAACGATGTTGAGCTAAGGCAAACGGATCAGGATAGACCTCCTTACAAAGTTGACAAATATACTGTGACTGTGGCAACGGACCGCTCGGCTTTGGGAATTCGAATTTTTCATTCGGTACGATCAACGGCCGGCTTGAATTCGTCGTTGAATTTCGTGAACCTTTTTCGACTTTCCCCCGCTTGTCATCCTCCTTGTAGCATTTTGCTTGGTTTTTTAAAGCGTCCAAACAGCTCTGGAATGATGTAGTCGAATAATGAATCTCCGACGGTCGCGATGTTTGTTTATCGGTGGCGTAAAATAACTCCTTTGTAGCGAATTTCGTTTCGGGAATTGTGGATTTCTTTTTGATTTTCATAGTCTTCACACGAAATTCGACTTCGCTACCGCGTTGAATTTCACGCAAAAGCTTCTTGTCGATTTTTGCAGCATGTGTTGACCATTTCGATGTCTTGAATTTCTTCACAAGGAAAGCTTTCGGCATGATGGGTTCTGGCAGGTACCGGGTAAACGCGGGTCAAAAACGAAATTCCTTCAAACGAAATGTAATGGAATGAAGAGTGTAGCTATACGTTAAAATTCGCCTGGTTTGCTCGGCGATGCTTCGATAATCAAGTTAATTTTGTAGCTCAATTCAGCGAGATGTTTTCAGTGTGACTATGCAATGTGTTGTGATAGCAGTGTCGAATGTGCACGAATGTTATAATTACAAGCTACGACAGCTGCTTGCGTTGTCCGGACGAAACTAAGGGGTTTATGGATTGCTAATTGCAAATGCCACACGCGTCCTGCGCCTCTTTGTTAAACATACAGTTTTTGTTGTCTCGCCACGTGTTTAGATGCATTGTTTGACCAATGAGATCGCTTCATTTCTATATCCATGCCAATAACTCTAAGCTCTTCTAGTTATCTACGAATACAGCCCTATTACACGAATGTATATCTTTAATGTTCCACAAATGTAGCAATTATACATAAATCGAACTTTTTTCCAACATTCGAAAATGCACTCAGCCTTTTTCGAAATGCCATGTCGAAGCACAATATTTATACAGCGACCGACAAAAGGCTAAATAAATGTGTTATATTAAGAGAATTTCACCTGTAACTGTAAAATGCATGACAGTGTGTTTTGTGACAGACAAAGGAATTTTAACTTCATTATGTATTCATCTTTCAAGCGACTTAAAAGCAAATGGAAAATTTTTAATAAAATGCAAATCATTTTGGTAATGTTATATAGCATTAGGTCGGCATTGCAAGACACAAGTTTATACACAAAACTTAGGTACAGGTCTTTGATTAACTTGTTATAGTGTATATGTGGGTTCTATTAAACCTTATGACATTGTATATCCATGTTCCAATAACTGAACCGAAAATTATCAAATAGATATAGAAGAATTTTATCCCAATTAATAAGAATTTTTGGCAACTGGTAAAACAAACCATAAAGTCTATACATATAGTTGAGTCCTTTACTTCTAAATTGCCTGCACCCAATCATAACTAATACATGCATGCGTGCTTTATGATTAATGCCTATATATACATGGTTCATGTTTTAAATTATATTATATGAAGCTGAGAATTCAGTATTATAGCTATACATAAAATCATATAAAGTTTCAATATAACTGAAAGTCATTTTAAAACGACTGTATCCTATCAGGCGTTAACATAGTCGATTCTCTAAGCTTGAGCTATATTTCTTTTGGCAAACAAAAGGTGAAATACATTTCATTACACAGCATATATAATTTGACCTGTATGACAATGTGACTGCATGTATGTTTTCTTTGAATGTATAATGAATGCATTGTTCCATGCAATTTCATATTTTTAGATAAAGTGCTACAAATACTTTTTTATATTTATAATTATTATATTTTCCCTAGCTTTCACTAGTTATACACGTACAATCGTACATGCAGTCAGCAAATGATTTCCACTTCACACTTGAAAGAATGTTTCAACAACTGAGAAAGGCTCAAGTCTTAAAAGAGGCGATTTGCATTTTTAATTTTTTAAGTTCGCTGTTATCTTTCTGCAAATATTTTAATAGCCGTCGTGTCGAAAAGGATTATTTGATTTAGATAGCACAAATATGCATCGTTCTATAACAGCATTTTGCCAAGCAACTCATTGTAGTTCTGCTCTTTTAAAAAAATTTTTCGATTCCTTTTGAGGCATTGAAACATAAACACCTTATTAAGTATAATTTAAGTACGAATTCTTTTGTGTGCACAATAAAACGCATGCATATACAATATATGCAGAATATTAATGTTTAAACATATAGTGTCATGCAGTGCACGTGAAATTACACCCTTGGTCGTTGTGGGGTGATGTCTGAAACAATAGCCGAATTCATATTAGGGACGGCAAACTCGTCTGCGAAAACCCGTCTGAATATGAATTTAGGGACGGGTAAATTCGAATTTAAGACGAGTTTCCCGTCTAGACGAGATTCCCGTCTAACTTGTTAGACGGGAAAGTTCGGACGGGAAACTCGTCTGCGCCCGGATTCATATTAGACGAGTTTCCCGTCTGAGACCAGTTTCCCGTCTCTAATATGAATTCGGCTAATGACAGTGTTAGAATTCCGGCCATAAATAATATATGAAGAAAGTTTCACACTTAAATTTAAATTTCAAATCCCGCTCGAGCCAACGAATTTTTCGTTGGCCGATTGTAGTGTCAGAATAATATGAAACTGGTCATCCATATGACTTTTTTCAAGCCATGTCTATGACTATGCCACTAACACGTGGAGGAGAAAATTTAGGAAAGGAGGAAATTTCATTTCTTTTTAACTCAGTTTAATTTTTTTAAATGATTTCAGAACATAATACAAATTAGAATTGGGGAAAAAATTCCGAAGCTTTCTAATTAGAATTAGAACGAAATTTTTTGCAACAATGTTGGATTTATTACATGTATAATACACTAAACAGCGCTAATTTATTCAGGGTCATATAATTCAAATGACGTTTTCTCGAAGCAATAAATACCGCCACCCACTCAGAACTTATTTTTCTATTTCAATACATAGACTTACAGTATTACTTCTCTCAATACAAATTAGAATTAGGAAAAAAATTCCAATTGAAAGTTTTCTAATTAGAATTAGAACGAAATTTTGATCCTCGAAAACTTGATTTATTACATGTAATATGGCGCTAATTTATTCAGGGTCATATAATTCAAATGACGTTTTCTCGAAGCAATAAATACCGCCGCCCTCAGAAGAACTTATTTTTCTATTTCAATATATAGACTTACAGTATTAGCAAGATCTCAATACAAATTAGAATTGGGGGAAAATTCCAAAGCTTTCTAATTAGAATTAGAACGAAATTTTGATTCTGTAACAATTTTGAAATGAGTTAAGTTCTCGAATCTTATTGTACTGCAATACAGCGCTAATTTATCAGTCTAGGTCGTATAATCTCGAAGCAATAAATATCACTCACTGACGAGCTTATTTTTCTATTACAATAATATACAGACAGTATCAGTAAGATCTTATGATATATTGATCGACGTATTTTAAGTAACAGTTTGCCTCGGCCTCTTTAATCAACTTTCATTAATGGGAACATATTATAAACTTCGCGAGTGCTCATCACAGGAGGCCAATCTAGCAGCAAATTTAATAAAGTGTGCACCAATCAGATTGCAGTATTAAGGCACAAGCATTTAACTTTTCGTTTGACAATAGATCGAGACGCGCAGGTGTTTCGCCCAATTGAAAAGAGCAAGACTGACTGCGACAACAACTTAACTCGGAGAATCATTCACAATGAATGATTTATAAGTGTAACACACAAGAGCATTTTAAAGACAATATCTTTATAAAATAAATATAAACTTAAGTGGTCTGACTTTGCGACTAGCTTTTACCAAGTTTTTGTGAAAAATAAATGAAAATAACACTTTTGTGAAGTAATTTTGGACAAATATATGATGCGGAATACGCAGTCTGTACAAATTAACATTGAAAATGTTCTCAATTATCCCTGCTTTTAATATATTAACTATTTCATGATATTGTAATAACTACTGCCTTATGCTTGCAAATTGAACTGAAAATTACCAAAATGATCTCTCTGTACAGGAAATTTTGGGAGGAGAAAATTCAGGAATGGAGGAAATTTTATTTTCATTTTTTCATACTCCGTAAACTTGGCGTTACACTTACGATAGTGAGATGCGTTGTGCTTGTAATTAAAGCTTAATAGCTTATGAAAATGTTTTAAACGAGAATGAACCAAATCTACTTCCATCAAAGCAAATTAATTATGACAACCATTGATACAGGCCAATCACAGTTGACCTCAGAACGAGCTCATGCATGGCATCTGGATGATAACTTGAAATGAACAAAACCTTGTTCACAGCTCATTAGAGGGAATAAAAAATGCCAGTCTCTTTCATTATCAGCAAATTTTTACTATGGGTTGAAAAGTGCAGGAGTTCTAGCTATTGATAAACTAATTATGCAGCAAAGATATAAAGTATGTACATGTCTATAAATATAAATTTGAAAATGGTTAAAATATTGAAATAGAAAACTTGTCCAGTTTAAGATCAGTTTTTACAACACCAAACCTGGGTGGATGGAAGGTGTAGTGCATGAAAACAGCATACGGTTCTATCCAACATTATCCACCAACAACTCCTAAAAATGAAAAATGGTGAAAGAAATGTCAGAATAATCATTTCACATTTATGTTCTCAAATTCTCAGATACAAGAACCTACCAAGAAAGTCATCCATGAGAGATCCTATTGCAAACTGAAATAAAACAAATAGAGACAAACATTAGCGATTACACCCAGGCATGGATCCAGTATGATCTGGTAGGGGGGTGCTCTACCAGATGGTGCACAGAGTTGTGTCGGTTACATGCGCCGCCCGCCCATCAATATACAGCAGTACTGTACTTGCTTGACTACTGTATTTGCTTGACTACTGTATTTGAACTATAATTGCTGTTCACAGTTCGCTTATCAATTATCATCATGTTGTTACTCAAATTACTGTATCTCAGGGCAGAGACATATTTTCATATTTTTGTACGGGGGTGGGGGTGGATAATATCTGGGGGGGGGTGCTGCTGCTTGCTTTGGCCGGGGCCTGGTGGCAATGCCCGGAAAGGCCAAGGAAAAAGTTTGACAAAATTTGTTTTCTAGGCCTGCATGGCGAGATCTGAGACCATAATATTGGTAATTTTACAAATTTATTAGTAAGAATAATCAAATATGAAACTATCAAATCAAAATATATATGATTTGCGGGGGTGCAAAAACTTTTGGGGCAGTGCCAAATGCCTCTGGGGGGTGCAAATCATTTCTGGGGGTGCGGGTGTGCAAATCATTTCTGGGGGGCGCAAATCATTTCTGGGGTGTGCACCCCCGCACCCCCCAGAAAATCTGTGCCTGTCTCAGGGCTAGGGGGTGCCAACCCCCCCCAGGTAATCCATCCCTGATTACACCATGGGCTAATTACACATGCAGTTTTCTCTGTCCAGGAAAGCAAGACAAACGATTGTTGATTTCTCATTCAATTTGACAAAAAAATGTCTAAAACTGAAACCAAACAGCTTACTATGTCATTAGCATCGACTCTTGTGCCAACAATGCGTAATCGTATTTCATCATGTTGTTGAATGACTACATCCTACAACACAAAGTACAATTGTCACCAAATGAATCATGCACCTACTGACCCACGGTTTTGATCATTACAGCATAGACAGATTTTGCTTCCCCCTTCCCCAGAAAATCTGTTTATGCATGACAGTACCAAAAACAGACCCCACCTCTTCTTCTGTTTTATAACATGGTGGATTACTCTGTGGATCAAACTTCATGTCTGGTGGAATGGACTAAAGGGAGAAGGAGTTGAGTTAAAAATTAATTTTAAATTTGAAAAAGAATTTGATGATCATCTGCAATATGCACACAAGATTATACTTACATGTCTAGAGATAAAACATGAAAGTGGCCCAATGTCTGTAAACAATCCAACCTGCAAACAAAATATGACAATATTGGATACTGATTTCCCAACGAAGGGCCTTTGTTCAAAATGTCAAAGTTTTGCTTATACTTGAAAGGTTTTAAGTTGCATCTCTTTCAATCTGCATTTGTTGAAGATCACTTTAAAACTCATTAAGATGCAATGCATCCATATGTACAGATGTACTTATTTTATGCACCCTACAATATCTTACTCCATCTAAAGCCTGACAATTTTACTCATCAAGGGGAGAGTCTTGCACTTTAACCCTTCAAGTGGCAATGCACCCAGATGCACCCTACTTTATTATTTTACTCTGTCTAATGCCAGACAATTTTACTCGTCAGGGGGAGAGTGCTGTCACTCAATGGGTTAATGGATTAATTAAAACTATGACATATCAAGCTGAAACTATAATCATGCTAACACAATATTTTTTCAACACTTGCCTTGTTGACCTGTGTGACCACAGCATCTAGGACTTCTCCTTTAAACGGTCTGAATACAATTGCCTACACCACAAACAAAAGCTTGATTAAGAAAGCCAAGTATTCAATTATTTCAGTTTGACTTTAATTGATCAAGCAGCAATGTGCCACAATTATAGATGCATTCCTTCTTATAATATCAACAGATGATTTTACTTTACAGTTGACAAAAAGGGAATATATATGTTACCTTATATTTCACAGGATAAACTACAAAGCCTCTACCAGGTTGAATTGCACCAACACCAATATTATCAATGGTAGTTACAGCAATAATAAAACCATATCTACATGGAGATGAATATTCATAGGTAATGCAGTGACATAGCCAGGGGGGGGAAGGGGGGCAACCCTCCAGAACTGTTCTTAATGTGAAATGTTGAGATAAAACCATTAGCTTATCAGTTGAAAACCTATCAAAATACCCTTGACAAGTTTCACATGAGAGTAGACAATGTCTGTACCTGTTTATTGTTAGATAAGAATGACAGTATTGAAACTTGGGCTTGATGTGAAATACACCTATCCGTACCTTTTGGGAACGCTACTTTCAGAGGAATTATTGTAACAGAGTTGTACGTCCCATATTGGATAGGTGCTTTTTGCGGTGCTATACAGGAAGTTATCTATAGTCCAGCGGAAAAGTAAAAAATCATGCACTTTGTGAAGAAAGCACCCAATTCACAGGAAGTGTAGACTTTAACATGATAATGAATCTTAGATACGGAGGCATCACTAAAATTGATGCTGACGGCTTAAAATTTAGGATTTCTTATATTCTCTTATTAAACTCTATTACTGTTTAAAATTGTGAAATTGCAGGTTCACATATAGCAAAAATGACTTGCATGATTAGAAAGCTTACAAAAAACTACATATAAGACTTTTAAACAGCTGATTGATTTTCCAAGCAGTTTTCCAGTTATTGCTATTTAAAAACGTGATAAATAGGCAAAAATCCCGCCAAAGTCCTGGACACTAGCCCTAAAACATATTTTCAACTGCTCATAACTGACAGAGGAGTTGGAAAATCAAAGTAACTGCTTAAATGTCTTATATGCAGTTTTTTGTAAGCTTTCTAATGACGCATGTCATTTTTGCTATATGTGAACCTGCAATTTCACAATTTTTAATTGTATACGAGATTAATAAGAGAATGTAAGAAATCCTAAATATTAAGCTGTCAGCATCAATTTCTGGTGATGGCTCCATATCTAAGATTCATCATCATGTTAAAGTCTACACTACCTGTGAATTTGGTGCTTTCTTCACAAAGTGCATGATTTTCTCAAATATCTGTGCATATCCGCTGGACTACTAGTATATTGTAAACAAAGGCTTGATGAAAACATACTTTCCAGTGCATGTTCCTTCCACTTCTGTGAACAACTTTTGTTTCACTGTCTGAAGCAAGTTGGGACCAAAGTAACGAGGATGGAGCAGAATTTCATGTTCAAGAGATATCTGCAGATAATAATGATCAAGAAATTTTAACTGTCCAATCCTGTCTGTTACCTCTAGCAAATTATGTATACATATATCATGTATGTGTCGATGTATTGTCATTTGTCAGTATGACAGTATCACATATGGTATGTAGAAAAACCTTGGTAAAGTATATCAAATGATATTATTACTCACATGGAAGAACATCTCTGTGAAGCTATAAAGCCTCTGCCAGCCTCCAGAAGAAAGAATAACAAGAAAACAAATCAAAAAGCAACTTAAAACACAACTTTTCATCTACACATGTTTCAAAAATATGAAATTTGAATTTTCCTTCTTCTAGACCCAGTCTCCAAGTAGCGCTCGTCCAATATGGCGGAAGTTTTGCAAGTTTTCGAATTGTACTTAAAAAAGGTTTGTATGCTCTTCAAAATGCTTTCAGACTTTCAAATAAGCTGCACAGCTGCCTCTTCTGACATTATAGGTGTTATTTTGTCTTGACAGATGGCCGGAGAATGCGTAGATTTTCGAGTGAATTACGATAAGCTTCCCTCGTTTGTCGAAAATTCGTTGGGACAAGCGAAATTTTGGCAACTTTTATGCCAATTTGTAGAAACGCTTCAGGTAGGTAAGACTTATTCTTTTGAAGAAATATCTGTGAATGTGGAGGGCAATTAATTTTAAAGGTGCCATCAAAACATTAATGCGCATGCGTGGCCCAAATTTGCGATTATTGTGAAATATAGTGTTCAAGGTTTCATGTTGAATATGGAAAATTACGGACTAAGGTTTCTACCCAACACAGGCGATGTTGAATGAAAGAACAAAGTCTAAGACAACACAAGAACAAGATATTCCTGAAGATATCAAAAGTATTAAGCCTGAAATTCAGTATGCAGAGAGAATGGATGCATCCTTAGTTCAAATCACTGCGAGTAAGGCAGAAATTGACCGCAGGATAGCAGCGTTTCTGAGAAAGAAGCAGTTAGATGTCGACATTCATAATCAAAGAGAATTTTGTAATTTACTGAACACAGAAAACGGTCAGCATTGTTTGGTTTATACTAATATTATTAAAAATTAATTTTTTTGTACATTATACAGTCAATCTGGTATCGATGTCTTATTTATTTCTTGTATGTTTATTAGAATATAGTTGTGCAAGAGTAGATGCAGTGTTTTTACCAAGAGTTGGTCAGAAAAGTCATATAACAGGTTGGTTTGGCGTTATAGTTCTGCTCTGGACAGTAGAGGTGTGCAAATCCGATCCGAATCCGATCCGTTCGGATTTCGGAACAAAAATATACATATCGGATCGGATTGATAAAGTTGTTTCGCAGTCGGATCGGATCGGACTTCGATATTCGAAATAAAATGAATTAATTATCCACGTATTATTGCAAGAATTAATTATCCATGCATTTATCAAAGCATTATCGCGGTTGTCGCTGCATTTTTCGTTTGATACTTCAATTGGACGTCACTTTGTCAGCTTCTTGACATGTATTTCTTGTTTTTCTATTCATTTGGTTAAACATTTCAACGTGAATGAAAAATTTATTTTATTAAAGAATTCTTCGGATCGGATCGGATTGGAATACTTTATTACAACTCGGATCGGATTCGGATTAGACAATTTCGGATTGGATTTTAAACATTAGCCAATTGTCGGATTATAAACGTCCAACCGATCCGATGCACACCTCTACTGGACAGTCTGGTTCTGCCATCAGAGACGTTCAGATTTTGACTACCGCTACAACTAACCAATCCTGAGATGTGTTTAACCTGCCCGATTAACCAATCAAAGCCAGTGAGGTAGTGGAGTCCTCTCTGTCATTAGAGAGTTTAAGCTTCGCGTTAAACGGCAAACCCCAGGCAAAGAAACATTTTACAGTATCAGGCAATAAAGAGTAAATAAACTTGCTTTTTTACACTGAAATACATAATTATTCTTTCGACGCAAGAAAGAAAATATGAAACGAAAACGTTCAACGAACATGTTTGTGTGATGTTACTCTGAGTGTATATCCACACTGGGCAGGCTTGAAAAATATGCCTGGCCACGGCGGGATTCGAACCTACGACCTTTGGAATACTAGCCCAATGCTCTTCCAATTGAGCTACGCGGTCAGGGCGGTTCGAGTAAGCGATATTTCGGAACTGAGTCTAGTTCCTTCGATATCAGTGTAATCTAATATTTAGATTACACTGATATCGAAGGAACTAGACTCAGTTCCGAAATATCGCTTACTCGAACCGTCCTGACCGCGTAGCTCAGTTGGAAGAGCATTGGGCTAGTATTCCAAAGGTCGTAGGTTCGAATCCCGCCGTGGCCAGGCATATTTTTCAAGCCTGCCCGGTGTGGATATACACTCAGAGTAACATCACACAAACATCTTATTCACCTGAGTACATTACACCAACACAGCAGAGTTCAACGAACATTTTGCCAAGAAAGTTCGAACCTGCCGTTCCCGGAAACGTGAAGCTTAATACAGACACTTAATAAAGACATCCAGTATAAATATAGTTAGTTTATGTTTTCTCCTATAGTAACACTGGATCAATAAAAGATCACTTTTAGTTGATTAGTTCCAACTGCAATGTGATTTTCCTAATTCGTGTAACAATGAATAAAAAAATTTCAGTAACAGATGCTGATCGCGAGAACGAGATAATGGAATCAGACAATACTGTAACGGTTGACACCATGCTTTACTCACTACCGTCCAAACGACAGAAGACCTCAGACAGTGCAGAAGAGTTGCCTTACGGAGTGCAAGAACGTCTTGATAATATGGAATCACATCTCAAGCTAAGTGGTAAGGCTTCAAAAAGCAGACTGCTATCGTTAAGTTTGTGTCTGAATTACGTTCAAAAGGTCAAAACATTTCAACATTTTGAGAGAAAGGTGGTTGGTAGCCAAATCTGACCTCATGGTCAGATTGAGGTGTTTTACAGTTGATTTCACATAACTTTTCCCTAAATGTTGCAAACTTCGTTACGATCGTTCCGAAGTTCAAAAGTTCATAATCATATTCACAAACTGGTTTGTAAACAATGCATTTGATTCGCAACATTCAGGGAAAAGTTATGTGAAATCAACTGTAATCTTTTTAAGGTAGTTCACACAAATCACAGCAGAAAATTTTAATTTTCACGAACTATACCCTTTTACACAGCCCGAAATTGCAGGTTTAAAACTTCGACTGTTTGTCATTTTTGCAGTGAAATCTGTTGAACACGGTGTCTACAGTCGCATTAAGAAACTGGAGGAAAAAATCCTTTACTTGGAAGGACTTTCACCTGAATATTTTAACTACAAGGTAGGAAGCTGTTGTCTATCTCCGCAATTTTCGAGTTTGGCCTAGGTCTGTCCTTCGTAAATTAAAGTTGCTAACCATTCCTATTTCAGAGCGCTTCAAGAAGATTACAAACAAACAGACAAACACGAAACACGGACGTAAGTATGATATAGATGATGGTAGATAATGGTAGGTGATGGTAGATGACTATGGTAGATGATAGTATATGATGATGGTCGATGAGGTGGATGGTGGTAGATGATGATGAATGATGGTAGATGATGATGGATGGTAGATGATGGTGGATGATGGTCGATGAGGTGGATGGTGGTAGATGATGATGAATGATGGTAGATGATGATGGATGATAGATGATGATGGATGGTAGATGATGATGGATGGTAGATGATGATGGGTGATGGTCGATGAGGTGGATGGTGGTAGATGATTGTGAATGATGGTAGATGATGCTAAATAATCAATAATGGTAGATGATGGTAGGAATTCCTTCGCGCAGATACACGTACGCCTAGCGTACCTATTCTGAGATTCTGAATTCACTGAGATGAATTTGGAGACTTTCTGCGTAAATATCCAATTACACTGAAAACCAATTAGACAATATTATTTTTCTTACTTCTACAGCAACTGGCGTCCAGTTACACCAACGATATAGATGCACGAATGTTGAAACTGAAGGAAAAACTTCTTTCTGAAAAACAAACCAGGAAGAAAAGCTTATAAAAGAAAATGAAAGAAAACTTTTCTGTAGTATAGGGAAGTAGAGTCATGGGCTTATTATTGGACAGCAGTTTATTAATTAACGGGAATTCCAACAGCTCAGACAAGTGCCAATAATTACATTATACACTATAATATGTTAAAAAACTTATTAATAATTCATGAGGAAAAGACGAAGGAAATCACTGCCATGTCGGTGGTTTTGTATGTGATAAAAAATTATGTTCATTTACATAAACTTTAGCTTTGATTTTCTCGGCTTAGACAACGTTTATTTTTAAAATTACTTCGTCAATGAACTCTTTAGACGGGTCGCCTTTTAAGCCATTTAAGACGATCGCAGTCAGTGCTTTATCAGACATAAAACACGGGAGTGTTTTATGTCTGATAGTTGTTTTATGTATAGATTATATGCTGTATGTTTATATTTCTTTTCGTTCACGGTATAAAGTTTACAGGTACAATAAATATTAATAACATCAACCCCCCTCCTTATTTAAGCCCTCCCATGTATAAGTCCATGCCGTCAAAAATGCGTACGAACGAATATAAGCCCAGGGACTCAGAGCTTGTATTCGGAGGTTTACAGTATACAAAATATCTACATTTTATAAAATCTTGCCAAGTCGTAGAAAGCTTAACATTTGTGTTACGATGGCAATATAATATTCTTGTTTGTTGTTTTCATTTTCAAAGCCAAAATGTTTAACACCAACAGTGTTAATGAGATGCATGATTGGACTAAACCTCAACTCCTAATCTGTTTCGTCAACAACATTCACTTTCATTAGCCAAGTTAATTTTGTTTGGCATGAAAACAAATACATGCTCAAAGATTGGTCAAGTTAAAAAAATATGAATGTCCACTTTAAAAAAACGGGCTCTCGGTGAAGATTCTTGTGGGGTCCAATGTCGTATCATATGTAGTCGATACTAACCTCTTCAGAAGAGTGCTTTCATCTTGACTCTATCGAACTGAACACTGGATCAACGAGTACTATTTACAACATGAGCAGCGCCGAGTTATATCGGATGTACAAAGTCGAGCCGAAGTCGATGGCAAGAGTTTGTATATCCGATACAACACGGACGCGAATGTTGTAAATTGCTTGTGAAACGTCTTCATGAGAACATTCGTATTCCTATTTGGTGAGAAATTAAAATTGAACTTAAAGTTTATGTAAATCAACATGATTTTGTATCAGATATACAAACTCCTTCACGCTCATGATTTCTTTTGTGTTTTCTTCATGAATTATTAATGAGTTTCATGAATAATAATTAAGTGAAGTTATAAATTTGTCGAGGTTCTTGCGTACGTGAGATAAAAAAAATGATTAGCGTTTGTTTCTGAGTTCACTGTCATATTAATATTTACAGAATTTCTTCAATTCGTATAGTGCACAGTGTTAAAAGCACACTAGAATGCCTATTTCGACTATTTTGTTTTTGGGTGATGTTTTGTGCGCGTAAATAAATATGCTTTTAACATACTTCTCGAACAAAACTCATTAAAATATTTTTTAATTAATCTTTGAAAACATACAACAATACTTGCATTCTTTGGTGAATGTTTTCCATGTTTAGCCGGTCAAGTATGCTGTCATTGTGCAGCTTAGCGCGCTCATTATGGAGATAATGATGGGAAAATAGATTGCCGGAAATTGCACGTTTCAGGAGTTGATCAAATTTGCACAGAGATTTACTTGAGGGGAGTTCTGTTTCCCTGGCCTGTGACCCTTTAGGCATGCGTTGAATATATTTGTTTATATTCGAGATAGCCCTACCAGTTCCAACGTTTGAAACGAAACAAGACTAACTTTATTTGTCTTTGTTTATACTGCATACCTAAAGAGTCCAGTAAGTACTTTATTATTCTATTGAGTATTGTTATTACAGGAGGAAATCAAAACTAAGCTTACTTCATTGATGCTTTGATAGCACCAACCCTTATTGATCCAGTACTATCGTTGGATGAAACCAGAGGACCCAGAGAAAACCTGCATTGTTTGGTAGAGTCAAACTGGCAACTACATTCTCACATGCGATTGTGTCACATATCTTTAGCTTTAAAAACAAAAACGCTAGGGCCAGGGTGGAAAGTTCGTTTTTTGTGCGCCGAAGATTTGATGAAGGTTCAGTAACATGCGCCAGTGGCTGTACAAATCCTGTTTTAAACATATTCACAGTCAGTGCTCAATCAAATTCCCGTTATTACATGACTGGAATACAAACAGAAATGGTTGAGAACGTTGTAGTGTGCATAACTAAATAAATTTTCGTACGCCAGTACGCCACACCGGTTCATTTCCCCATAATTCTGCGCCAAAATGGAGCAAAATTCGATTTTCCACGCCGAAGATCTTCGGCGCAACCTACAAACTTTCCACCCTGGCGCTAGGGGAAGCTGTGTAGCTCTGCGGGGGGGTAGGGATATTTTTATTCGGGAAGAACCAAGATGGCGGACTTATTTTTATAGCGAAGACCATGTCAAAGTCCGTTCTGCGCATCAGTTCTGCTCATAACAAAGGGGGACCCACAGATATAAACATTCCCCAAATTTTGCATCTTTCGAACTTTTTTGAATTGAAACGTACTCTAGTTTATATTCATTTACAATAGCGAACCAGTAAAGTGTTAGAAATTCAGTTAGTATGTAAACAAAGGATTTGTTTGCATTACGGACTTGACATGGTCTTTAAAGTTTATATTTCGTAGTTTTATTAAAACATTTTAAAAAAGTATGTGACTCCAATAATTTTCCTACAATGTACCGTGTAACCAAGACCGGTTTCAAGAATTCCGTGACAGACTGAGGTCAGAAAACTGCATATCAGTAAATATATAGTTGAATCCTGAGTTTTGAAAAGGCAATAACGCACTATGGGCCATTATAGCGAAATATGTCAACGACTAAATCTAGTGTTAGGCTTTCTGACTTCAATATAGTGGACCCCATCATTGTGACTGCCCATGCATGCACAGGTGATTCTAGAACCTGGGTAGGTAACACCACTGATCTAATACTGAATGAAGATTGACGGAAGATGCAACCAAATTTTTCTCATAAATTTTTATATACAAGCGTAAAATGTAGTATATATCTGTTTTATTATGTACAAGACTTGAATTATATCATCTGTGCTAGTATACACATTTATACTCTGTATATTCATCTATTATAATAATTACATTGGAATTTTGATGAATGAAAATTTGCATCGATTTTTTATGGTGTAATGTTTCTTTATCATTAAATACAGCCAACATATTATGTACATGATTTTTATGATTTAAATAAGCGCGCTAAGATCTAAATATACAATACTAATACATATTTCTTTTTAGATCTGTATAACTTTCAGTTTTGACATAATTTCTGGTGTTTTTAAAACAGGTCCCTTCACTTTGCCCAGTTGTTTGGAGTATCTCACCATCGCTCCGTAGAAACCGTACTCGGCCATTCGAGAACTGCTTCCCCAAACCTTTTCTGTTTTACGCCATTTCGCTCTGCGGTTTTGGAACCAGACCTGGTTAGGAAGAGAAAATATTTTTAAGTTGTCGTGGTGTCAATTGTTGTACTGTTGCTTGTCACGGATCTTATCATCACAGCATCTACATCGTAATTTCTTCCGCAACACTGATTAGTAATTAGCCGAACTCGGAACGCGAAGAAGCTCACGGCATATTTTGTTTGAACGTTGTTCGAAATAACAGCCGGAAAACTCAAGAAGAAAATGAGATTAAAAGGTGGCCCAAAAACCAACTGATTGATATTTTTATCATAACTGCTTTACAATGTGGATATATGTAATGATCCCGCTTTCCTAGTCTTATAATATTGAAACACTTCCTAGTCTTATTATTGAACCACAGTGCGATATATAATACAACATCATACGGCTGTCCTATCAATACTGACTAAGTTGACCGTTTAGTCAGGGTAGTTCTATCAGTTTTTATAAGTATCCAGGCTTCCTAGAAGTCCAGTAATGCCCTTCTCCTATTGTTCCAGCCCTCCAGTGTTTACAGGAGGAAACTAAACTAGCTTTGGTTCAGTATACTGAATATAGTGGATAGCTCTACCAGTCTAAATTGTTCTCCCTAGAGAAGTCCAGCAATTAAGGTCCATGTATAGATATCTTATATAAACTAGATAGCGCATCTCTTTTAGTAAAATTGAAGCCAAGAATATTCCAGCGGTTACCCCCATTTGAATAGATGGCGGCCATGTGAAGTTTAATAAACTCGCTAATAAACGCTTAAAAAACAACAATAACTTTCATCATTTGAATAGTTTGAAAATGTATTTGGAATAGGTTTAACCCTGTTTAAGAAATAGAAAACATATACGAGTCTTCTCATTTCATGGGAATATCCTGAGTCTGCAATCACGGCTTCAATTTTTAAATTGCAGAATATAATTAGATGCACTATCTAGTGTATAGAAGATATCTATGGGTCCATGCAGTTGTAACTAACTTTAGTTTATATTGCATGGACAGCTCTATCAGTTCTAAAACTGGCTAAATTTGCACATCAGTTTTTTTAAAGTTTTTGATAAGGACCATATGTATAATGACGGTATTCCCTGACGTAATTTTAGTGATTGATAACAATTTAACGTCATTCCTCAAATTACCTGAATTCGGTCTTCTTCCAAGCCAATTCTTTTCGAGAGTGATTTCCGAGACTCGAGATCGACATAATGATTGATATGAAAGATTTTCTCTAGTTCTTTCACTTGATTTCGTGTATACACTGTTCTTGCCCGTCGGCCATGTGTTGCCGAGTCATCTTTTCCACATTTCTCGAGATCATAATGGTTCTCTTTTAAGCGACTGTAGTTCGCTTCTGTTGTTTTTTGAATGACTGAAACAGTTCTGCTTGTGTGTTGGTATTCTGTGTAATAAAAGTGAAAAATAAATTTAGTAAAAATCAAATATACGATTGAAGGTTTTTATTTGTAGTATATACAATTATGCAACATGAGCTCGACCTTTGAATTCAGTAATCCAGATACTATGAGTAAATTGTTAAACATGCACATCTGAATTTACGACTCCACGCAAAACCACAAGCATTTAGACAAGACTTTTGGGTATAAAGACCTCAATATGTGTCTTGGCAGAGTGCTTCCACGGTTTGACTCTATCAAACTCAGCAGATACCCTGCGGACCCCGGTCCAAAATAAGGGATGACCCTTACCGTTTCATCTCGGCAAAGCAGTTTCGAACTGATAGAGCTATCTAGTATAAATCCATCAACACCCGATATTTTGACAGTAAAAATTCAAAATTAAATAACTTGTTTATTGGAAAGGCAATATTGGCTTATTTTTAGCCATAATGCGCATACCAATTGCCTGAACAAATTTGCCTCCCTCGAATGTAGGAAGGGAATCATCGCATATTTCCTCAAACTGCTAATTCACCTTGTCTAAATAAATTTTCCGCAACGCCTGTGATCATTAACGTAAACACCCAAAATAAATGTAAGTTTATAAGACTGATCCAAGACACATCTCGATTACGAGGCTAGTCGAGTTTTTTTAACCTTTTAATTGGCTGTTTTGAGGCGTTTTATCACTATGTCTATAGCTATAATAAATGACTTCAAGGGTTTGACAAACGTTTACGAACGAACCAGTATATAAATAAAAAAATTGAAGGCAAACGTTTATTACAGTAGTATTAAATACAATGATATTTCCTTTGTGTCAATATAGGACTCAATATTTAAGAATATTTCCTGATACCACTAGAATTCTTTATTGGATTATTACATTGCCCAGTATAAACTTTCAAACAAACTTATCTCTTCTTTCTTTCTTTCTTTCTTTCTATGAATAGTTATAAATGAGATACTTTATGATGCAATAAAAAGTTCTGATGTTGTGTAATCTAGGCCTAATAAAAAACATGTAAACACATTACCTTTGCTCTTGGGCGAAAAATGTTTTCCACTTTGTAGAAATATATTCGAAACATTCGTCAATTCATTGCAGTTCTGACAACAACTCGATTCACACAATGGTTTCGATGCGGTTTCGAATTTATCAGAAAGAATATCCCTTATTCCGAACGACGTGAACTTGCGCGCGGTCAGAGCCATCTCGAGTAGGGAAGCGATGTCGATTGATTTGCGCAAACTGCGGTATGCGCGAATTATGCGAAGTGTCTGTGAGCGATCTGCTTTAAACACTGTGTGTGTCACACCCAAGTGAAGCAATTAATAGCTGTTTAAGTGGTGATCACTGTTGAGGGCGTTGATTAATCGGATCTAGTTGATTCCTTATCCGCTGAGGTGATGTCAATCGCTTTGGTTGGCACTTAGCATTCCATTTTCTGATTGACAGGCGATCTTAATACGATGACTAGTGACTTACCGAGTCCTCAACAATGAAAGACTTTGCTTGGTGTTTAGAGGAAAGCTTTAAATTCCACGGAGGTTTTCGGGTCACATTGAGGTTAATTATGGTTTCTGGCTTTCGTGGGAAGCGAGGGTGGTGAAACAATGGGTAGTTTGCGGGCAGCTTGCCCGCGCGGGGGCAGCACCAGTAGAGGAACCCAGTATTTTTAAGCCGCAATTTGGCAAAGAGACACCAATATATCTACATGTAGTGAGTCAGATCACGAGAATATAACTTTAACATTACTATACTATACCGCCATCGAGTTGGAAATACCGCCTTTCTTTTGAAAGTTTTAAAACATATGACTGTTTTTAGAAAACCTTACCTTAGCTTACGTTCATACCATTCATTGTCGTAATATTCCATAATATATCAGCCTTTGAAAAGTTATCAAGCAACATGACAATGTTTACACTTAAACCTGAAAAGAAGTCGAGATAAACATATTGGATGAAAGTGCATGAAAGCTTTCACGGCACAGACGACAGGTGCCAAAGCAAAAATATGCCCTGTAGCAATTGGGATAATAGGGCATGAATGTTTGTTTGCGAATCAGTACACAGATTATGATAGATGTGCCAATGACGTATTTTGGCTTTACAACCCAATTATTTGCTTTGAAGTAATCACAATGTGTGTACACAGAACTCAAAGCCGGATCAAATAGTTGAGTCAATAGAATGAGTGGCACGGAGACGTTTGATGGTTAAAAATTCACCATAATACCAGACCAATCTTCAAAATGTCCACTAATTTCAGATCAGGATGTTCCACTAATACATGCAGTCGAAAATAAGTCTTGAAAATCAGCCATAGTTGTCGAAACGAAATAGCGTGACTGACGGCAACTCCCATTGACACATTCCAATCCTTATTTCATCCGGCATTGAACGGTTTATTTATGAAAGACACAGGTTCATTTCAGAATATTTGTTTAGGGTTTTCCTTAATCTGGTGATGGAGTAGTTATTGCATGGTTACTGCTTTTGTGGCTTAGGTTTGCTCCGCAGCGACCAAATCTCAATTCCTGTGGCACGCAGGAGTCACGCACGTAGTACGGCGACGTGAGGACGACGAAGTAAACAAACTGTTTGACTAAATGAACTCTCTACGTCAGTGAAGGTAGTGGCAATAAGAAGCTTCGGGTTGACAGGGTTGAAACTACCTGAAAAATACAAGGAGAACTTTGACGTTTTGAGCGAAGACCCTTCGTTGGGAATGGTTGTATGGAAATCTAAAAATCTTGTCTTCTATTTACTTTCGTTTGAATTTAATACAGTTTCGATTTTTTCATATGTGCCATATGATTCAAATATCATTGTATTGATAGCCGTGGTCTTTCTTCTTTGCGTCCACGCGTGGGCTATTGTTGTTTTTCTCAGGACGCAGAAAAATGCGCACACTGACCACAAATTGATTTTCTATGTGGGAAATATAATGACTCTAATTTGTATTCACTGCGCGTCATCGGCCGAGTGCGGTCAGCGCGAACAAAGACTTCGTCAAAACAAAGACTGAAAATGATCTTTCTAGTTGTAAAAAACACTGAAGTTATTTAAATCATTTTCTATTTAGCTTCCAGTCAACTAATCACTGAGATACTACTCCTAGTATTCAATCAATTTTTAACCTTTGCCAGATGTTGCTTCTGGAAAAGAAAAATATTTTAACGTTTGACTGACGTGGCCGTTTATCGGATATTGATTTCTTCTACACAAATCAGTTTGACAAGTTCGTGTGACTATCTTAACTGACAAGACAGCAAAACTGGCAAGATTTTAAACATTCACCTTTACTGACCGTACAGGCGTTGACATACTTAAACACGCTATAAGTTGCCGTATAATCAATCACACTTGCTTTCTATATTTCCGTTTTTACGGTCTATTTTGTTTCTCAAATCAAAATTTTAATTTATTCCCTCGGAATTAATCAATGGCAGCTTAGCATTAAAACTTTATCCGAATTACTTAAGACAGAATGTTCTAGAGTGTCTGCACGCATGCCTGGAAACTGCCTTTTTCCGGGATGAGAAACGAGCCAAACATTTTAGGAAGAGGCGTTACGTTCTAATAGGTTCACTGAAGGGGAAAAACGTGGATGTATTTCCTTGGTAAAATGCGCCACTGTTTTTTATCATTTCCCATTACGCCTCGGATGTTTCCTGCATGCGTGGGATGGTCTAGATGCAGAATATGCTAATTAATTAGAGCGAATTATGATAATGAGCACGCCGACAGAATTTCAGTTTCGAAAAACTGGAAATTTTGAAAGTTCTAGATCTTTAAAAGTAATTTGAGTTTATGAGAAAATCGTAATAAGATTTGCATAAAAATAAGAATTTTTTACATGTTTTCCACAGTATGTACTGCAATAAGTGTTATGTTTCTACAATGAGATCAGTGCGTTTCTCTTCAAAGCCCCATACAGACAAGCAAGTTTTTCTTGACAAATTTCCTTGATAAATTTACTTTCTCGTGTGTGCGGTGAACAAGTTTCCCTTGACAAGTTGGCCTAGCTTGACAGTTTTTGTTGCTCGTGTATCGGAATGAGTTTTTTTATGTTACGTAACACGCGCTCAAAACTAATGCGTATAATATATCACTTGAGGTTATGACTAAATTCAAAATTTTTATTTTTCGATACGTTTCTCAATCGGCAAACAAACTTAAAAATTTTGTTTAGACAGTTTAGTCCTTTATCTGTAACATAATGCCAAAATGAAGAGATTTTAGATGATACGCCAAAGAAAAAATGACGTCTGAAGTTCAGTAAGTTTTGCTTATATGACTATAAATATGGCATCAATTTTAAAGCATCATTGATAATTGTGTTTAAATTAACAATTTTTAACTATTATTTTATGTTTCTCAACCGGCAGATGCATTTAAAAAGGTTGCTAACTCTATAAACTAGAGAATAAAGCTAAAACAAAGTAATTTAATTAAACATTTTAGGTTTTGAACACTTTTCATTGCAAATACGTGACATTGAAAAAAATTGCCTCTTAAACATTTCTCACGTTCAAAAGCTGGCGTGACTATCTTTGGAACAACGCTCCTTTGACCTTGGCAAGGAAAATTTGTCATTGCTGTACACACGAGCAAATAAAACTTGTGGAAGAAAAATTGCCCGTCTATACGCGGAGCTTAAGGCTACTTTGAGAATACTTCTTGCGAACACACATGCACAAACTTATAAACCCTTTAAGCCGCAATTGACTATAGTGTACCTATAGTCCTAAAATACCTCCCACCCAGATTTTTTTCGCGCACCATTTATAGCTACCAAATAAAAAAAGCTTTTGAGATGTAGGCTGAGAGCAAGTCTAAATAGCACACCCTATACTTCAGTTGTTATTTTATTTTGCCCACTGAATGAGGAAAAGGCGGTTTAGTATGAGAATAATTGATCTATGACTATGGGTGGGTTTATACACCAGCAGTTAATTATCAGAGAAAATTTTGTCAATTCTTTTCATTATATGTAGTAGTCTTGTATTTGGTGGAAAATTAATAAACCAGTCGACAATTTAAGAATATAAAACAAAAGCCGAAAAATGAAAACATCTTGGAAAACCCAGGATATGGACTAAGACGTAAGGATCGAAATATAACCATATATAATTAAATTTACGTATATATATATATATACCAACTGATTCACAAATAAATATAAACGCTCTTTATATATGTACTCAAACCGACCTATCGTGATGTATTTGCAGTGATTGTTTAGTTTGTCGTTTAAGCATCTAATTAAAGTGAATTCTATATTACAATTGTGTTATTGAATGCTTTTTGTATTTCCATCTTGTTTGCATTAATGATTTACAGTGGGAGTTGAGTTTAAGAGGTCAAAAGGTGACATAAGCCTACTTGTACTGTTGCTATTTTCAGAGGTGTGGATGAAACAATATTCACACACGTCAGACCTCGCCTTTGTAGGCCGCCCACAAATCACGGTTCAACGATTAACGATCTATTGAATTGTGCTAGGCCTATAAGATTACAGCTACTTAAATTCATCAATAATTCATGAACAAATAGAAATCATGACAGTGAGGGAGCTTGCATATCTGATACAGAAACCTTTAAAGTACTATATAAATAGCTTGTGAAACGTCTTCATTCGTATTCTTCAAACAATTTAAAATAAATGAATGATATTTGGTGAGAAAATTGAACTTAAAATTTATGTAAATCAGCAGGATTTTGTATCAGATATACAAACTTCTTCACGCTCATGATTTCTTTTGTGTTTTCTTAATGAATTATTAATGAGTTTGCGACAAAATTAAGGGTTTTTTAACCAAATAATGCAAATTTCATTCATGCAGTAAACCTAAAATGGACATGTTTTTGTGATTGACTTCCTTAAACAAAAATGATCAATATTTGTGACTTCTTCTTTAGAAATAATTGTTTATCAGTTACTGTGTTTCATTTTTATAATCAACCCTAATCACAGAACCACATTCATGTCTTTCAGATTATGGAAGACAAATGCTTTCATCAAGACGAAACACAAACTACGACGTCTATGAGTCCTGTGTATATTCTTGTACAACAAGGCCGATCTCAAGCTTACAAATTTGATCTAAAACATTTAACTTCACCGATAGTAGTTGCTCAAAAGGGGAACATTCACCGTCTCGCTAATGTGGACACTGATCACGCTCTAGTTTATTTTCAAATCTGTCACTTATAACTTGTTCAAAAACACACCTCATCAAATAGAAACAAAAGGGGCAAGATTTTGGATTCACCAGAGTTTAAATTTCTTCAAAGATACTATAGAGTATAGCCAGAGATATACTACAATTCTTCAACGTTCAAAGATATCATAGACTGTATAGCCAGAGATATACTACAACCATAGCTGTGTTAACTCGTATGGAAATTATAGATATCGATTATTTCTATGCAGGGCCGGGTTAATTGACCCCCCTCCCCTCCCCTCCCCAATCAGAAAGATTTAAAAATATCCTTTTGTATTCCATGCGTTGAAAAGTTGCCTGTGTATTCAGGCACAAAAAAATAAACATCAATAATTTGGACTATAATCAGGCATATTGCATTATATAATCAATTGCAATACCGCTTAGATTTAAAAACAAGTAATAACCTAAAAATATGTACCTGCTGTGTATTATGTTTGTTTGGGCTCCGCTCCGAAACAGGGAACAAAAAATTCGAAGAGTATGTGAGCACGTGGCCACCAAAACTCAAAAGCGCTGGGCTCCCAAAAGCGCAGGGCCCGTGGCATATGTCACTTCTGCCATGTCCGGCACTGTTTCTATGTATAAACAACAGACACTCCTGTTCCGGTTAGAAGACATGAGTATAAGAACCTTCGCTATTAACTCATAGAGATCTAATAGACATGATCTAGTATTTCTATATATGTATAAACTTTGATAAACTACTGGCCAACAGGCATTCGCTATTACTCATAGAGATCTATAGACATGATCTAGTATTTCTATATATGTATATAAAACGTGATAAACTATACTGATCAACATACGGACACTCCTGTTCCGGTTACAGATATACACGAGCCTTTCTGGGAGTCTCCGTGTTACCCATATATAGGAACCTTCGCTGACCTGCCGATCAAGTCTAGACCAGACTGTCAACACCAAGCACTGTCAATTAGATTAACGTGGACAATTAAGAAAAACTCTTATGGAAAAAATGCAAGTGCTTTTCTTGGAGTTTAATTCTGTGCATTAGGAATAATTCCGTATCCTTCTTAATTTCTAAACCTACGGCTCACGCGAGACATTCCCGCATGCCACCTTGTTAGAACTTATAAAAATCAAAATACTACAGTCCACACGACGAAAAAGAAGCGTAATTTAATGGAATTTCCCTTCTAAGCTACAATCAGTGACATTGTAAACAATTGCAAAAATTACATGTACAATTCAACAACATTGAACAAGGGACAATCTCGGCCTAACCGGTCCACGTATTTTGCCACCGATATTGTAGTCCTGTCGACTCCAGCATTGTGAACCATAGTTTCAAGCTTATAGCTTGCATGTCTATCGTGCATCGGTCAATGTGTAACATATGTTTGCATGACAAATTATCGAATTCTAATTGTTCGAGAAAAATAGAATTATTTCATTAATTGCATTTGAAATTTTGTAATCTGAAAAGCTTGATCAATTTTTATACCTTTATAATGCGTTAATCATAATCTTGTTATTTAAGAAGTCTCGTAAGGTTTGGTTATTTTTCTTTTCAGCCCAGCCCATCATTTTCTAGTGTATGATTAAAACATGCCACCTACAAAACAACACTTTAATGAGCTTCGTAAATTTAGCCTTGGGTGAAGTCGAATAAACTAGTAAGAAGGTGACAGGGTAAACAGAGATTACATAAATATCTGAGTTTATTGACCTCGCATTGATTACATAGCGCTTTGCTTTCGCAACGGCCTTGCTGTTACGCGAGAATTAAAATTCACATCGGTATTACACAACATTTGATAGCAGATTATACCACCCACAACCCTGCATGTACACCCATTGTGGTTTGTGCGGCAACATCATAGATATCTTATATACACTAGATAGTGCATCTAATTATTTTGCAATTCAAAAATTGAAGCCGTGATTGCAGTCTCAGGTCGTTCCCATGAAATGAGAAGATTCGTATGTTTTCTATTTCTTAAACAGGGAACTTAAACATTAAGTTAAACCTATTCCAAATACATTTTTAAACTATTCAAATGATGAAAGTTATTGTTGTTTTTAAGCGTTTATTAGCAAGTGGGAACGACCAACATGGCCGCCATCTATTCAAATGGGGGTAACCGCTGGAATATTCTTGGCTTCAATTAGTTACTAAAAGAGATGCGCTATCTAGTGTATATAAGATATCTATGGGCAACATGCCTTGTGGTTACAACAGGGCGTATAAAAAGTTCTCGATTCAAATGTATATTTCAAAATGAATAATAGAATAAAATATTCATGTCAGTTTAGATTCATTTTAAAGCGCATGCAGCCATTCAGCTTTTTTCTATTTTGTAAAAAAAAGAATAGAGATTATAGCGGTATTTATTAGGCCATGGCTCATGAAAACTAAATATTATTACGGCGTTCCATGACGGAAGGGTTTACCAAATTCTTTTTCTTTGAATGAATGAAGAAAATATTTAATCAGGGATGTCCGATTCAGCATGGCTTCAAACAAAATTACAAAGTGAAAATTACAACCAATATCACTAATATTTACATACAGATACAATCTAAATATTATGCCACTAAAGTCTAATGAGTGTAATTTAGAATTGAAGGCCTTTAGGAACTTCTTAATATCTATCTTAAATTTTGAAAAACTAGTTTCATTTCTAAAACTTGATGGTAGCAAATTCCATGTTTTTGCTCCATTGACTAGGCATTGTATCGAAAAGAACCTTGATACTTTTTCGTTCTTGCTAAAGGCCGTTAATCGGAGTAAATCTTTATTTCTAGTATTATAGGCATGGAGACAGGAATGACGCCTTTGTTTGAAAGAGAAAAGAACAAGCTTTAAAGTAAGACTAAATTCATTTTATTTACAGTATTTCGAAAGTTAAGTAAATTTCAAACACTCATTAATAATTCATAAGCTTATTGGCAAATCATGTCAACCATAATATGTCACGTGCAGTGGCTTTAAACCTGATAAAACACTCCTAATTAGTATTCTTTATATAAAGAATACTAATAAGGCAGTATCTATT